>PVHX01011735.1:0-53264 GCA_004024805.1 Geosciurus inauris
AAAAAAAAAAAAAAAAGTTTAGTGGCTTAAAACAACAATCTGAGCCAGGTGTGGTGGCACACGCCTGTAATCCCAGCTGCTCGGGAAGCTGAGACAGGAGGATGGCAAAAACAAGGCGCTAAGCAACTCAGTGAGACCCTGTCTCTAAATAAAATACAAAATAGGGCTGGGGATGTGGCTCAGTGGTGGAGTGTCCCTGAGTTCAATACCCGGTACCAAAAAAAAAAAGAAAAGAAAAGAAAACAGTCTGTCATTCTCTCTCATGGTCTCCTGGGCTGGTTAGGGTCTCTCATGAGAGGCAGCTGTTTGGGAGACCAAGGTGATGGTCCCTTCACATGTTCACCGCCAGTGCAGCTGTTGGCTGGCAGCTTACCTGGGAAGCATCCACATGTGACTCTGCACAGATCTCCAACTTCTCCCAATATAGCGACTAGGTTTCTAGAAGGGATCCTAAGAGGTTTTTCAAGAGGCAGGAAGTGGGAACTGCGAGGCCTGTGAAGAGCTCTACCCAGAATGGACTTCTACTGCATTCTATTGGTTAAATCAGTCACAGGGCCCACCCAGAATCAAATGGGTAGAGAAAGAGCCCTGGCTCTTGATAGGCAGTGGCAAGGTCTTGTTGTAGAAGAGCCTGTGGGCCAGAAGCCAGCATAGCAGCCATCTTTGGAGCAGGCAGTCTGCATACCCAGCAACCAAGCTACCTTTCTCTGAGCTGGGTTAAGTGCCTTTCCCTACAAAAATAGCCTTGTGATTTTTTTTTTTTAATGCCCCTCCTGCTTTTCTGACCACCCAACCTTTTGCTGACTAGATGGTTTTCCCACGGCTCAATCCAGGCTTTATAAGTAGAGACCATCCTGCGTACAGTCTCCGCATCCTCAAGGTAGTCTGGCTGAGTAAGGGGTCTGAGCCTGCTGGTTTGCTGTGCACCCCCACCCTCTCCTCACCCCACATTTCCAGGGTTAGACCTCAGTCATCCAATCCCTGAGGGAGGAAGAAGCCATGGCCCTGAGATGCTGAGAACCTCCCCTAGGACATGCTCAAGTATCTAAATCTATTTTATGCCTTAATAAGTAGAATCCAGGCTGGTGGTTCCCAATCTGGGGCCTCGGAGAATCAAGTTCTTCCTGATTCGGGGCTAAATGAAATAGGAATTTACCTGCCACCATCACCACCTGAAGCTGGGTGACCAAACAACTGCACTGCCAATTTCTTCCCTTTTGTCTGAAATTATAACCTTTTGATCAGGACCCGGGCCATTTGCTAGAGAAGTGAGCTTTTTCATATCATGGTGGGGTAGGGGTACATACAAAAAAAAAGGTCTAAAAGAGACCAGTTGCCTTGGCAGTCAGAGGAGACTCGGCATTTCCTAGCTCTGAGTAAATGATTACCCTCTCTGACCCCGGGCACTTCATTTGTAAAATGAGACAATAGTAGTGCCTAGCCAGCTCGTCACAAAGGTTGAATAAAATGACCTCCAGGAGGTCCTTGCTTGCTCAGTGCTGAGTCCACAGAAGACTTCTTCCAATGACAAGAAGGCTGGGAGCTACTGACACTATGACCTGGACGTGCCCCTTTACTATATACCCTATGCCTGTGTTGGGCAGGTCCTGCTAGGGCAGCAAGAAGGTGCCAGTCATGCTATGGGCTTCCCTCTTTGTGGGCTGGGCCATGAGGTGAGGACTCTGGCTGCCTGAGGTCTGACCCAGTACTAACATCGGGTCCAAGAATTGGGAATTTAGTGTTGGAGAGGACTGTGTAGCCCTTCATTACCTTTTTATGTTTTTTAAGCTTATTATTTTGAGATAACTATAGATTCACATGCAGTTGTTATAAATAACACCCAATATACCTTTCTTTTTAGGGGAGTGGGGGGAGTGGTACTGACCCAATGTACCTGACATCCAGTTTTCCCCACTGGTAACATCTTGCATCACTGTAGCACAATCTCACAACCAGGAAAATGATGGTGATACAGCCCAACAACCTGATTCTGATTTCCCCACTTTTACATACACTCATTTGTGTGTTCAGGTGTGTGCTGTTCTGTACAATGTTACCACTCTTGTAGATACAAAGATCCCTCACGCTACTCTTTTATATCCACGGCCTCCTCCCTCCCCCCAGTCTTAACCCCAAGCAACCACTAACTTCCAGCTGTACAATTCCATCACTCAAGGGCACTGCACAGCTGCAACCATACAGTGTGTGACTTTCTGAGATTGGCTTTTCTTACGCAGCATTATTGCCTTTGGATGCATCCTCTCTCTGGAGGCTGGAACCCCTTCCCCTCACCCTCAAGGTTACACCAAACCCCATCTCTTCCAGGGGGATCAAGGACATGATGGAGCTACTGGGCCCCCAGGACCTCCTGGACCACCTGGGGCCCGAGGCCCTCCTGGCGATACTGGGAAAGATGGTCCCAGAGGACCTCAAGGCCCAGTGGTAAGAGAAGGCCTGGAGTTGGAGCACCCAGACCCTGGGTCTGTACTGACAAAAACCCCAAGCTCTGATAGCAGAGCCAACTCCAGCCCTATCCCTAGTACAGACCCAACACCAACCTTCATCCAATTCAGATGCTGAACCTGGACCCAACCTTAACTCCAACCCAATCCCCATTCAAATCTTGTCCCTGACTCCAGACTCTAACCCTAACCCAGCCCCTCCCCCCAACCAAGACTTAAATCTAACCTGTCTGAGCCCTAATCAAGACCTTGACTCCCAACTCATTCTCAAATCCTGATCCACAACCCCAATTCAAACTCTTATCCAGACCCTAACCCTGACCCCAACCCTGACCCCTACCGAATCTGACCCTAACTCCAAACCCAACTCTTACTCCAAATAGATCCTTTTCCCCTAATCCTGACCTTAGTTGCAACCTCAGTCTCAACTCTGACCCCAACTGTGACCCCTGGGCATTTCTCTGCAGATCTTCACCAACCCCTGCTCCTATCCCTGCCCCACCTTCTCCTCAGTAGTAACTAGTTAGCCTCAGTTTTCCGTCCTCAGTTTTCCTAACCCAAACCCTGGAGGCCAGATCTCATTCTACCACCCCTTTCCCTAATCCAGGGACTCCAACTGTCCTTCCCCTCCAATGCAGAGCACGCACCTGCACCAAACTCCCAACAGAGTCCCCTACTGACACTAGAGCAGCTACTCAATTGGCTCACCTATTCCTGATCACGTTGGGCACATAAGCCTTAACCACCTCATCTGTGCAGTAGGGACAGTGATGCCCACCGTTTCAGGGTTGGGTGAGGATGAAATGAGACCACGTACTTACAGCCCCAGCCCAGGGCCTGTGGTGAGTTGAAGGGGTTCAACTAAATATGACATTCTTAGATCCTCATTGCTATTCTCTCATGTCCCCTCAGGGTCCCAAAGGAGAGCCTGGACAAGACGGGGAGATGGTCAGTATCTGGGGTTTCAGAAGCCTGGGAGGGCAGGGCTGTAGTTGCCGGTCTGGGAGCCCCTTTGCCACACACACACACCAGGACCGTGTAGCATGCCTGTGTATGTGCTTGCATGCTCACCTGCCTGAGGCCTGAGGCTGTAAGTGTGCGCATGCCTGCACTCCTGCCCTCTGCCGGCAGCAGGGACACAGATGTGCAAGGTGCCCAGCTAGGACCAAATTCCCACAGCCGCACCTTCCTGGGTGGGAGTCTAGAGCCCTAATGCAGCAACTGTCCAAAGCATGAGGAGTCGGTTCTAGTACTGCAAGCACAACCCCTGTTTCAGTGACTGGCCTGCCTCCTCCTCTTTGGTGTCACTCTTTATAAAAGGAGGGTGATAAAGAAGACAGGCCTAGGATCAGCCTCCAGTGTAATGTTTAACACCTTCTCTTCTCCTATTCCAGGGCCCCGAGGGACCTCCAGGGTCCAAGGTGAGTGCTCCTCACTCCTCCTCCTGCTCCCCAGACCTGGGAGACAGGTGCTCTCACCACCACCTTCCCTCCACCCCCACTCCACCCCACTGAAGCTCAGGCAAAAGGGTTAGTAGCCCAGGTCCCAGGCTACTGCATCTCCAGGAGCTTCTCTATACCCATGTATCAAATGGGAGCACAATAAACCTTTCTTGCCTCAACTTCACACTGGGCTGTGAGAGTTAGATCATAAGACATAATGGCTGCCAGGTTTTTAATAGGCTTTATTTGTGGAGCAATTTTATGTTCACAGCAAAATTGAGTGAAAGGGACAGAGAGTTCCATACACTGTCTGCACACACCCCCACATGTGCACAGCCTCGCCCATTACCAACATCCTGGACTGCAGTCGGCCCGTCTGCTACAGTTGATGAACCCACATTGACACATCACCACCCAAAGTCCATAGTTTACATGGCAGTTCATCGTTGGTGGTGTTACATTCTGTGGTTTTGGGCAGATGTAGGATGACACATGCCCTCCATTCTAGAAGCTAATGGTCATTTCACTGCCTTAAAAATCTCCTGTGCTCCACCTGTTTATTCCTCCCTCCTTCCTAATCCCTGATGACCCCTGATCTTTATACTGTCTCCTTAGCATTTTTCCAGATGTCACACAGTTGGAGTCACACAGTATGTCGTCTTTTTGGATTGGCTGCTTTCCGTTAGAAACATACATTTAAGATTCCATCATTTCTTTTCATGGGTTGATAGCTCATTGCCTTTTAGGGCTAAATATTACCCCAGTGTTGAAATGTGCCAGTTTATTTTCCCAGTCACCCACTGAAAGACATCTCAATTGCCTCCAAATTTTGGCAATTATGAGTACAGCTGTTACCGACATCCTCGGGCACGTTTTTGTGTGGTCACAAGTTTCCAACCATGTTAGTTTTGGAGTTGGAGCACCCAACTCCAAAAGCCCGCTCAATGTCAGCTCTCTCTTTTATGCTTGCCTGGGGGTAGGAAAGAAGGCTGTGGTCCTCCCTGAAGGAGACATTGGAGGAGGAGAAGGGAAAGATGAGAAGAGAGATTCACTTAATGAGTGCCTCCTTTGATCATGGGTTTCCAGGGAGTTCTCTCTCACCTTGTTAATAGTCCTCTGAGGCTGGAGGAGTTACCTCTCCACTTTCAAGAGCAGCAACTTGCCCAGGGTCATTGAGCTTGGGGGCAACTGGCTCAGAAGTGGAATCCACAAGCCTTATTGCCCTCATGCATTTCTCTGGAGGGCTCGTTCAGGGGTCTCCGGGCTGGCACTGGCTGTGGGTCATTGGTGCCACTTCTACCAAGAGAGAAGGGAGCCTGGTGTGTAGACCTTGCTCCTGTGGCTCTGACCTCTCTCTTGCTCTCCTACTGTCTCCCCTTTAGGGTGAGCCTGGCATCCCTGGAAAGAAGGTAACGGGGCCCCATGGAAGTGCTTCTTGGCCAGTGGCAGGAAGTGGCTGGAGAGAAGGGCAGGGGCCGGGGACAAGGATGAAGATGGTGCTTCCCCTTAGAGAAGGTCCCCTTCTCTTCATGGAGTCCTCACTATGGATGGTTGCCCTGTCCTCTATCTCAGTGGAGCCAGGATTTCATTCATTTATTCACGGATTCACTCACTCTTTTCTTTCCTCAAACACATCGAAGTCGTGCCCACTTTAGGGCCCGATCAGTGGTTCTCAAAGTGTGCTCCTGGGACCAGCAGTGTCAACATCGTCTGGGGGTTTGTTGGGAATGCAAATTTCCAGGCTGAAGGTGTAGCTCAGGGGTACAGCATTTGTCTAACAAGCAGGAGGCCATGGGTTCAATACTCTGTGCCACAAAAGAAAAGAAAGAAATGTAAATTCTGGGGTTCACTCTGACCCACTGAATTAGACACTCTGGGAGTAAGGCCCTGGGTCTGTTTCAGCAGCCCTTGGGGTGACTGTGAAGTGCAACCCAGCTTGGGAACTGACCACTGAACTGGAATCATGTTCCCATGACTAGGCCTCCCCCTCCCTATCCAGTGCTCAGCAATACTGTCCCCTCCTCAGGAGTCCTTCCTTGGGCCACCTGCTAAAGCAAGCTCTCCCCCGCATTCCTTTCCATCGTGCCATCCTCTTATATTCTTTCCCCAAAACTTATGCTAATTCCTGACATGGCACCCTCCACTTATTTGAATATTTCTTGTCCCTTGTCCTCCTGTCACTCCTTCTGAGCAGAGACCTCGTCTGCCTGACCCACAAAATCTTTGATGGATGATTTAATGAATTTACTCTTATTCATCTGTCCACCCCTTGAGACTGGCTCTGGGCTGGTGGGGTAGGAAATGGAGATGAATCTGATGCCACCCCTGCCCTAAAGGGTTTAGGAGGGGAGGAAGGAGCTGTCTTGACCCGCAGTTCCTGGTGCTGGTGCCAGGAATGGACTAGGATGCTGGGGAGTCCAGAGGAGGGAGGAGCAACAGGCCATCAGAGGATCTGGCAACATGCCCCAGTGGGGTAGCTGCAGCCTCAGCTCTTCTCTCCTCAGGGGGATGACGGGATGCCCAGCCAGCCAGGGCTCCCTGGGCCGCCAGGGCCCAAGGTAGGTATATGCCTGTTCCCCAGGGATCCCCTTGCCTTCTACCTCCCACAGTTGCCATCTGCCTGGGTAGGCCCCCTACCAGCCCCTGGGGGAGTGTGGCCAGGGCAGGCCAAAGGGAGGCAGCAAGAAAGTTGTAGGCCCCATTTGCCATCAGGCCTGGCAGCTCACCCAGCCACCTGCTTCCCTTCACACGCTCAAGTCCTCTTTTTTCCCCATCTTAGATGAACCCACTCTCTACCTTGTCCCCAAGCCAGGAACCAGGTATCATCTACACACCTTGATCCTCCAAATCCTTGTAATAGCCAAGTCCTGGCCAGCCTACCGCTAAAATGTCTCTTGCACTCCCAAGCTGCCCCAAGTATGTGCCAAAACCCAGACCAGAAGCTGGTAGCTGTGGCTGGGAGGAGCCTTGCGGCCCACCCCCTTCCCCTGGTGAAGCATGTTCTCCAGGAGGCCTGTTAGCAAGGCCCAGTGGCCCCGGGCAGCCCCAAGCCTGCCTCCAGCACTTGCTACCACTGTGATTATTTGTATTTCAGGGTGAGCCAGGGAACATGGGTCCCCAAGGAGAGAACGGCATGGACGGTGCCCCAGGACCTAAGGTGACATTAGAGTGTTCTACTCCAACGCTTGAAGACCACATTCAAACCATCACCCAGTCACACGGGAGAGATGTCGTTTCATTTCTTTTTTGCCTTTTAAATGGGGAGTCCTGGGAGGGCCTGGGACAGGAGTCTCCTTGGACTCACAGAGGGTGGCATTGGGATGTGGGAGGGCAGTGGATCTGGGTTAGTGACAAGGCTTCCATTCAGGTCCTACTCTGGGCCAATTCATCATGTAGCTTTAGGCTCCTGGGCCTGTGTCACCATCTGTTCACAATATACAGTCGGAATAGGGTCTCATAGGTCCTTTCTCTGGGAGTCCTATTCCTGGAAGCCTTTTCTGATACACAGGCCATTAGGACTCCAACACGTGGGGCCTGGCTCTTTTGAGAAGAGGGGAAGTTGGAACAGGATAGGAGGGTCCCACACTTTTGGTTGCAACCATGTATCTCCACAGGGGGATCCTGGCCACCGAGGCACAGATGGAGCTGCCGGGCCCCGGGTAAGCCACCTCCCCTCGGGCCACAGCAGTGGGGTGCAGGGGGTCCAGTAGCTTCAGAAACTCCCCTTTCCCCCAGAGACCCCAGAGGAGCAGAGGAGCTACAGGATCTGGGCACCTCTTTAAAATTTTTTTACATTTATTAATGACTGCTTAAAATTTCATGATCCATGCTTATGGTAGAACATTCAAATATGGATATGTAAAAGTTGGAGTCCCAACCTCTCATTATTAAATAAGAGTTCTTCCCCTGCACAGGTGACTCACATACTCTTCTAGACTCTTCATATTCAAACATAGGTCCTCAATTTGTCATACAGCACCCGGCTTTTCTCAGCCTCACATGGAGGTTCATGCCTCTCACCAGGGGCACAGCCACCCCAGCTGGCCCCAGACTTTTGTGACCAGTCCCTGCAGACATACTTCTACATTAATATCCAAGATTCTATCCTTGACTCTGTCACCTGATGCAGCCACATCCCCTGTTGCTCCTGGTAGCTGGTTTCTTCCTCCCCAAAAATAGGTCTGAGCCCTCAGCCTGGCTGTGCAGGTGGCTGGAGATGGGATTGGGCACTGAGTGTGGGGTTCGTGTATACACTGGACAGTTCCATGCAAGTCATGACCCTGGAGCAGCTAGGAGACAAGTCAAGCCAGGCCTGAGTCTCTCCACCCAATGCCAGGGGCTGGCTCTGAGCCTGAACCAGGATGCTTTTGACCCTTCGCTTCCGGCCAAGAGCAGCCTCAGGGGAAAAGTGGGGCTCAGAGAGGGCGGGCTGGGCCTGCAGCCGTGCCCATGCCTGTGCAGCATGCAGGCACCTGCGTGCGTGGGCGAGTACTGACGTGTGCAGTGTGCACACAACCAGGAATCATGGGGATGCCATGCACGTTTGTACAGCCCCGAGCAGAGATTGGGAAATGGAGGCCTAGGGCAGATCCAGCCACCCTGCATTGGTCTACACAGTGTTTCGGAAGGTTGGGGGAGTGGGGGATGGGTGTTTGGTTTTGATTTTGTTTATTTGGCAACATTTAAAAGTCTGAGGAACATCACATCAAAATCATGCTTCCATTTCCTCTGAGAACTCAGGGGTCAGGCCTCGGTGGGCTTGAATGCCCCCATGAAAGCAAAGCACGGCCACCTCTCAGGCCAGAGGGAAGTTATTCCTCAGTGGGGCCCCCAGACCCTCTGCCTGCCCCTTCCCTCACATGCTGAGGTCCCATCAGCTCACATCTGAGGCCTGCACACACTGGGGAGCCAACCCCCCAGTGCACAGGCCTGCATGTGGGCCTGGGATACAGGCTGTTCTGTCCCCCGCATCTCTGGATATGACACAGAGATAGCTACTACGTCACCCACCAATGTAGCTCTTCCCTGAAACTCATTCTTCTGCTTCAGGGTCCCCCAGGCCTCAAGGGAGAGCAAGGAGACACTGTGGTGATCGACTATGACGGCAGGATCTTGGATGCCCTTAAGGTAGTGATCCTGGTGGACCCAGGGTGCCCCCTGGGTGCTCATTTCCTGAAGGAATTACCACTCACTTTGTGTATTAATCCTGTATTTCTTTACACAAGGGACCAGGGGCAGCTTACTACAAAAGCCTCAATTCCATTAGATCCAGAAATCAGTGCTGTGCTGAGACCCACATGGTACCCAGAGAACTGCTATACATGTGGTTATGTGGCCCCGAGCTCCCCAGAGATCCCCAATCTCCCCCCTCAAGGGCAGAATGCAGAGCATTTCCTGGTCACTAAACCCAACAGTATTTCCTGGGGCCTTCCTGCAGACCACTGACTAGAGTACAGGGTCTTCTAATAATCATTGTGAGGAGAGGTAAGTGGGAGAGGGTCTGTCCCAAGAACCTGAAAAAATGCATGACCTCTGACTGGCAAACCTGGAACCCATGACCAGTGGAGAGAGAGGTTGGATGCCAGCTGCTCACAGGTACCAGGGAAAGGATCTGGGATAGTGACAGAGTAATCATCAGAGACCAGACTAGGCACTGGTACCTGATCCCACCCGAGCTTCATTTCCAGTTATCTTCCACAGGCCTCGGGGAAGTACAAGTTGATGGTAACTATGGCTCATTCTGGGCCTGCATGGTGTTGCATGGCACAAGTTGGCCCCGAGGGCATGCATATGCATGGTGTGTCCTGAGCTAGTTGGGCGCCACAAGGGAGAAACCCTACCGTGCAGAGAGTCAGAAGGTGGATTTTGGATGCCAGATTAGGATGATAAATCGATTTGATGAACAATAGGCAGCCATAGTCAGTTCTTGAGCAGGAGAATAACCTCCCCAAAAACCACACACACTGTACTGGGTGGAGCCTGGCAGGCAGTGGAAGGTGCATGTGGTGGGGGGGACTGTAGGCAAGGAGCCCCTCAGGGAGGCAGGTGTGGAAGAAAGGTAGTAAGACCAGGGACAACCTAGTGGAGATGCCAACAGGAAGGGGACCGGTTGGGAAGATTGAGTAGAGGAGTTAGGACAAGAGTTTGTCAGGCCAGGGGAGTTGGAGAGGTGTGGCCTTTGGGAAGGGGCATGAGTCTGGGGGCTGAATAAGAGGTGATAATGAGCCCTGGTGGGCAGTGACCTGCAGAAAGCCTAGGCCAGGACAGGGCCTTAGAAATGAGGTCAGACTGGAAACATTTGAGGCCAGCAGACAGCAGGCGACAGCCAGTTGGTCAGAGAGATCACACAGCAAGCTGAGATAGTGGGGCCAGGTCACTGTTCAGGGTGTTAATTTCTGAGTGGCCTGAATACCAGCTAGGGATTCAGCTAGGGATTGCTTTGAGGGGCAGCAGGGTGCCATCGTAGCATCTTGAGCAGGAGTGTTTGTGAAAATGTCTGTATCTGGGGGAGACTGGCTCTCAAGGCAGAGGGAATCTGGGCCTTCTGTGGCAGCTGACACTGCGGTATCTTATCCAATGCTGGACACCATCTCCCTTACCTCTCCCAAGACCATGGGGCCAGACCAAGCTATATGCTCTATGGCTTGACCTGACTGGGTGGGAAGCAGGTTCAGGGGCCCCCCTGCAGCCCTGCTCTACAGGGATTTGATCCCAGGTGGAGGGGACAGTGGGCAGTACAGGGGGGTGGGGCTATCTAACCACTGACCAGCTTGACTTTTGTACACAGGGTCCTCCTGGGCCACAGGGTGCCCCGGGGCCACCAGGGATCCCTGGAACCAAGGTCAGTGCAGATGCAGCTGTGTGGTCCCCAAGCCCTTTTATCTCCAGGGTGCACCTCCCCTCTCCTCTCTGCCACATTTCTTCCCATCCCTTCCCTCCCGGTGTCTTGGCCTGGCTTCTGAGGTCTAAGAGAAAGAGACCTTGCTCCTTCCCCCATCAATCTGAGTGCCTTTTCTCTGGGCCCTTGCTACCAGCTTTTGCTAGAAGCTTCTTTCATATATTCCATTGATGTATTTTTTTTTATTTTTTTTTTAGTTGTAGATGGACACAATATCTTTATTTTATTGCTTTGTATGTGGTGCTGAGGATCGAACCCAGGGCCTCATGCATGCGAGGCAAGCGCTCTACCACTGAGCTACAATCCCAGCCCTTCTTTCACATATTGAAAATCAGCCCTTCAGACATCACAAGAGTCCTGAAGACGTGCATAGAATTCCCAGGGTTGTACCTAACCATTTATACCCTGCCTACTTGTCTCGAAAGAAAGAGCCCAACACATTAAAGCCAGGCAGAGTCTGTTGCTGGCACTGTTGTTCCTGGGCTCCAGGTTGAAAGTAAGTTATTTAACCTTCTGAGCCTCAACTTCTAAATCTGTAACATATCACAGCTTCTATATCACAGCCCTGAGCTACACCTGCCCCTGAGGGGCTGAGCACAAGGAGGCAGAGGGTGCCTAGCACACAGTGAGCATCCTTCTAGAAGTCCAACAGCAGGGATCCCACCCAGGGACAATGTACTGATTAGGGAGGCAGCCAGTCCCTCCCTGAGGTCACCAACCTGCCTCCAAAGATGAAGCAGACCTAACTCTCTTTTACTTCCTATTCCCTTCCAGGGTGAGCTTGGATTGCCTGGTGCCCCAGGAATCGACGGAGAGAAGGTCTCTGGGATTTTAATGTCTTTGTTGATGCTGGTGTTGGGCATTAGAGTTTTTGTGTGTGTGTGTGTGTGTGTGTGTGTGTGTGTGTGTGTGTGTGTGGTTGTGGGTGTAATCCATGTAGACCTGAGCATATCCTTGGCTGTCCCTTGCTATATGTCTTTACTGCTGGGTCCCCAGTGTGTGACACATCACGGACATGACATAACTGGTCGAGTGAAGGTCTAACTCAGAGCTCTTGAGATAGGAGTACAAAGTTGACTCCATGAGTGCTCCAATGTGGTTGCCCCAAACCCAAGTGCTCCTCTCCACCCCAATCCACACCCCCTGCCACCCACACCCCAGGCTTGCAGGGAGGCAGAAGGAAGTTGTCCCCTCGCTGTCCCCATTTCAACTCCCCTAGTGCATTCATCCAAGGCACCCAGCTACCTAGGTGCTAGGTAGTGGAATGTGTGAGTGTGTGATTGTGTGTGTGTGAGAGAGTGTGTACGTGTGATGTTATGTAGACCCATAAGGAAGTCAGGACCCACAGGCAGGAAGTGTGGGTCTGGCCTCACTTGAACCAAACTCAGGTACCCACCAGAGTGGGGAAAGGAAGCATGCCCACTGATTTCTTGTTCTTGTGACTTTCAGGGTCCCAAAGGACCAAAAGGAGACCCAGGAGACCCTGGGCCAGTTGGACCCAAAGGGGAAGCAGGCGAGATGGGCTTGTCTGGTCTTCCGGTATGTCCACCCTACATACCTGATGTTAGAGAGGAGTAGTCGCAACATGCATTTGTGCCCACCACAGGGTGGCTCCTAGGGGCTGTGGGGAGAGTGGGAAAGGCATGCTGGGAAGGACAGGGCATACCCTGCAGACTCAGCTGTAGCCCTGCTCAGGGACACTTGGCTCCCCCAACACTGCCCTGAGTCTCCTCCTCATCTGTAAAAGCAGCTCCACCAGGCCCACAAGGCCTCCCTAAAGGTGAAGTGGGGAGGCCCCACCTGGTGGAACCCAGGTGGCCAAGTGTTTGGACTCAGCTCTGGCCTAAGCTACCCAAGTTTGCCTCTGTTTTGTTTCTACCCTGGAAGTGACCTAACCTCCTTTGGCTTCAGTTTCTTTGCTGCCAAAGCGGGGATGTTAACTTCCCACTCCCACAGGAGAAAGCAGACCCGGCTGAGAACAGCAGCCAGCGCACGATAAACTCCCCCACACTACCCATCATCATTTTTACTGTTGTCCTTTTTGTGGCCGAATTGGAACAGTTGCCAGGTATTAAGCAATCACCAGGAGCCCTGTCACCTCAGAGCCACTGACCACCTAAGGATTGCTCAGTTAGAGATGGCACTGGGATTTGAACCTGGGTCTTTGCTCCAGAATTCCAGCCATCCTGGCACCTCAGGATCATTGGTATGTGCCGTCTACATACCACTGTTCTCCCATTCCAGGGCAGGTCACACTGACTTGGGGGAAACTGTTTTAAACTGCAAAGGCCGAATTATTGCAGCCATGTGAGGGAGAGAAGGGGAGGTAGCCGAGAACTTCAAGGAATGATTTTAGGATGGACAGGAAGGACTCACAGGCCACCTGTCTCACAGGGTGCTGACGGCCCCAAGGGAGAGAAGGGAGAGTCGGCAACTGACAACCTACAGGAGAGCCTGGTAAGGGGGGTGCTGAGGCTCAAGACTCCCCCCAACACCCGGCCTAGATCCAGTGGAGACCCTGAGCCTTGGGACAGAAAGGCCACCTGGCCTGACCCAACCCAGAGCAGTGGGGGAGAGGGAGCAAGGGAAGCTCAGGCTGTATCCCCCACCCATTGCCTGACTGAGAACCCAAAGGCCAGCCACTGGGTCCCTCACTAGAATGTTCCCTCCTGGGGACAGGAGAGAGCCCCCACTTGTTCTGCACCACCAGGTGATGAGCTCCAGAGTGGGAAGGTGAGGGACAGTGGGCAGTGGGTGACTAACTCTTATTTGACCCTTCCTAGGCCCAGGTCCTAGTGGAGCCAGGGCCCCCTGGGCCCCCCGGACCCCCAGGCCCCATGGTAAGCACAATTCACTTAAAGCAGCTGGGATAACAAGAGGGTGATGAGCCCTGAGTCCAGGCCACAGGGCAGTGACCTAGGGGAAGACAAGATTCTTCATGGTGGGAACAGAGGGCATCAGGCAAAGAGGGCAGAACCCGGGTCAGGGCCACAGGGGCCAGTGAGCAGCCTGGAGCTGTCGTGGTTGCTGCCTTGGCCCAGAGTCTGCACCCAACCCAGTGGCCCTTCTAATCTGTTTTCCTTCTTCTCCAGGGCCTTCAGGGAATCCAGGGTCCCAAGGTGAGTGGGTAAAGATTCCCTTCTCACTCAGACACCAGAGGGCCATTATGGAATGCCTTGCTAATGAACAAGAGTGAGGCCCCCCGCTTAGCCTGGACCCAGCGCTGAGTCTTCCCAGGGCCTGAACACTCCCAGTACCCTGCCTAATATCCTCCACCCCATGCTTGGGTCTCTGTTCCTTCATTCTCCCTCTGCTCAGGGACTCCAGTCTATCTCCCTCTCTGCTCTCTTTTCCTCTACCTCTCCCTTCTTGCCCGCTTCTCCCCCTCTCTGCACCTCCTCCTCCCTTACACCACCCCACCTCCTCCCCCCAGGCACATCTGTCTCTCAACTGCCCGCAGCCCTGAACATTAAGTCTTTGGTTTGGTGTGTACTTCATAATGTCTTGTTCTCTGCTCTTAAATTAAAACCTCGAGTGTGGTCTGCCCATGTGCTCTGCCCCAAGAAGACAGACACAAAAGCAGGGGCCAGCTGGCCTCACTCCTTGTCACGCCTGAGTCTCATTTAGTCCGAGAGAGAATACATCTCTCCTCCCACAGCACAGAGAACAGACTGGGCACTCCGAGTCATAGAATCCCTGACATGAGTGGGGCCAGGCATGTGACCTAAGCAGATGCACTGCTTCTGGTTGTGTTTTGTCCCAAGCCTCCCCAGAGCATGTTTAGAAGAGGCAGCTGCTGTCAGGGACCAGGTCCAAGGCTGGGACTCAAGAACCTGACTGGGCCGGGTGCGGTATTGCATGCCTGTAGTCTTAGCGGCTGGGGAGGCTGACACAGGAGGATCATAAGTTCAAAGCAACAGCAAGGTGCTAAGCAACTCAGCGAGACCCTGTCTCTAAATAAAATACAAAGTAGGGCTGGGGATGTGGCTCAGTGGCCGAGTGAGTGCCCCTGAGTTCAATCCCTGGTACTCAAAAAAAAAAAAGAACCTGATTGGTACTCAGCCCTGCCACTTCCTGGCCATGTGGCTGGGTTCATCCCTGGCACCTCCTTTCTCATTTGTGGGATAGATGTCATCATAACACGCTCCCGTGATTCCTGAGGGAGCCCATGGATGGAAAAAGGGACATGTACACAACCATGGCTCACTGATCATTCTCACCAGGGGGATGCTGGGACCAGGCTTGTCAGAGCAAGGAGTCTGTCCCTCTGCCAGGCATACCCCAGCTCCCACACAGGCCTTAGGCCTTCCTGTCTTGCAATCTGTCCAATCCCTTCTCTCTTATTGATTTTCCCCCTTTGCTTCCAGGGCTTGGATGGAGCAAAGGGAGAGAAGGGCACATCAGGAGAGAGAGGCCCTAATGGCCTGCCTGTGAGTGTCATCAGCCTTGTTTGTCCCTAGAAGTATTACATCCTATAACAATCAGCCTCTTGACCTACTCCTTTTCCATCCAGGGGCCAGTTGGCCCACCAGGCCTTATTGGGCTGCCAGGAACCAAAGGAGAAAAGGTAACTGCCTTACCTGAACAACCCCCTCCCATTGTGGCCCCATGCCTCTGCTGTCACTCAGCCTCTGAGGTCCAGTCCTTGCACCCCACAGGGTCAGGGACCTGTGGCTCTGTAAATGCCATTCCCTCTGCCCTTCTCTATGCCTGTATGATCAATGGGTCTTCTTGCCCCCAGGTCTGTGGCCAACCCACAGATGGGCTCCCAGCACCCTCCCCCATCCCTCACACCCCCCTGTGTCTTTCCTCAGGGCAGACCCGGGGAGCCAGGACTAGATGTAAGTTTCTCGTCCTTCACTGTGAGTAATTGGGTCTCTCCTGTGTGTGTCTTCTGCCCTCATGTTGCCCATACAGTCATGTTCCCCGTGTCCTCAGTTCAGTGCACAACCTTGAACAGGTGCTTTGTGGATGGATGATGAATGGATGGATGGATGGATGGATGGACAGATGGATAGGTCAGAGAATGAATGGAGATATAGATAGGTGATGGGTTAAGAATGGATGGATGAGGGACTGGGGTTATGGCTCAGCGGTTGAGCGCTTGCCTTGCATACGTGAGGCACTGGGTTCAATCCTCAGCACCACATAAAATAAATAAAGATATTGTGTTCATCTACAACTAAACAAAATATTTTAAAAAAAAGAATGGATGGATGGGGCTGGGATTGTAGCTCAGCGGTAGAGCGCTTGTCTCGCATGCGTGGGGCCCTGGGTTCCATCCTCAGCACCACATACAAAGCAATAAAAAAATAAAGATATTGTGTCCATCTACAACTAAAAAAAAATATTTTAAAAAAAATAATGGATGGATGTTGCATGGATGGATGGATAAATGGATGATGTGTGATAGCAGGGAGGTGAGGAAAGCAGTGACGATGCTGTTGAAACACCTGGTGAGAGATGCTGGTATTGTAGGAAAGAGAGAAAAGGAAGCACTAGCCTAATGTTGATTGTATCACGTCTTCTCTTACAGCATAGCATAAACAAAGCATAGTTTAAACTGGTTTAAAATGACTCATAAGCCGGGCGCGGTGGCACACACCTGTAATCCCAGCACTTAGGGAGGCTGAGACAGGAGAATCGCGAGTTCAAAGCCAGCAAAGGGCGAGGCGCTAAGCAACTCAGTGAGACTCTGTCTCTATATAAAATACAAAATAGGGCTGGGGATGTGGCTCAGTGGTCGAGTGCCCCTGAGTTCAATCCCCGGTACCAAAAAAATAAAAATGACTCATAATTGAAAAGTCCAGAAGGTCAACACATGTATCCAGGGCACAACCAGTCTCTCACTCTTGTCTCTGCTTTACCTGTGTGAAAAAATTGGAAGTGAGGTAGAGCCAGCATTCCAGACCTACAGCCAGCTACCTGGGCCCAAGTCCAGAAGAAAGAATACCTGTCTCCTGCTACTGCTGTGAATAAAGTCTCTTTGGCTCTCTTTGGTTCCATTTAGGAATCAAAAACCCATCCGTCAGCCATAGGAATGCAGTGCCCTCATTAACCAGGCGAGATCACATGCCCAGCCTGGAGCTGGGGGTGGAGGCAGTGGATCAGGAGAAGGGAGAGTGTTTCCCTCCGGTAGCTGTCATGCAGGTTCTCAGAGCTCTTTTTTTTTGGTGGTGCTGGGGATTGAACCCAGGGCCTTATGCATGCAAGACAAACACTCTACCAACTGAGCTATATCCTCAGCCCTATCAGAGCTCTTCTGTGTACCCTGGACTTTAAGGAGAGAATGTTGCTTTGGAGAGCAAGTGTGGACCAGGAAGCAGGAGGCCAGTCAAGTTCCTTGATGGCGGGCAGGCACGATCCATCAGGGAGACTGCACTGGAGTCAAAGACAAGTCAAATCTCATTCAGGCTCTGGGCCCAGGGAGGTCATTGGGGGTGAAGTAAAGAGGCTCCATGTCATGAGTGTGGCCGCACCTGCTTTCTAGGAGGCCCCAAAGCCATATCCACCTGCTCTACCAGGTCCTTCCTCCCCCAGACCCAGCTGAAAGGGCAACCCTGATCGGAAGCTTCCTTTGAACCCCCACCACCCTTCCCAGGAACTCACCACCCTGTTTCATGTTTCTGTCACTGAACATCAACTGTCATCAGCACCCCATCGCCTGTCCCATTAGACATAAAGGAGGGTTGAATCCACTTTATTACCCGCAGGCTGGTTCCTAGTAGACGCTTGTGTTGGTTGAATGGATGGACAGATGAGTGTATAAGAAATGGAGCCAAGGTCAAAGAACAAAGTTCACCCTTTCTCAATCTGTCAAGGATGGTGACATAAACTTCTATGGACTTCCTCAGTCTCTGCCCCCAGCCAACCACCTGACTGTGATGTAAAAGAAAGCTCCTCACTGGCAATTCTGCCTGAGGGAGGGCTCCCACCTTGAGACTCTCACAGCGGCCTGCTTTGGAGGAAGCAGAGCTCGTGTCTTTGATGCTTGCTTTTCCCTGCATCCACCTGGCACCAGCAATGTGCATCACCCCTCAGTGGGGACCAGGCAGCTCGTGCCACAAATATGCCTGGAGGGAGGAGTTAATGATGGACGGGAGAGGGGCAGAGATGAATAGATAACAGAGACCTGGACTGGAACCCTTGTTTTAGGGTTTAACTTTTAATCCTTCTGTCAGGGTTTCCCTGGACCCCGGGGAGAAAAAGGCGACCGGAGTGAACGTGGAGAGAAGGTGAGGGGAAAGAGAGAGAAAGGGAGGCAGGGGGAGAAAGAGACGGAGGAGGCAGAAGTGGGAGGCAAGACATCAGCAGAGAGAGGCTGGGGGCAGTGGGTGGACAGGGGAGGCTGCAGGGCTCAGTGACTGCTGGCCTCTGGACATCTCTCTCTGAGAAGTGTTGCAGGGGTCCTGGGTCTGGAGGCTGAGACCATTCCACCATGTCCCTTCTTGTGCAGGGGGAGCGAGGTGTTCCAGGCCGAAAAGGAGTGAAGGGCCAGAAGGGAGAGCCAGGACCCCCAGGCCTGGACCAGCCATGTCCTGTGGTATGTGTCACAGCAGGACGGGAGCCCCAACCCAGGTCTTTTTGGCCTCCAATTTCTTCCCTGTCCTCAAAGCTCAGGGGAAAGTCCCAGAGACTACACCAGCACCACACCAGGGTGCCCACAGTGCTGGGCCACCACACTGTCATGGCTACCATCACTATCCTGTGTGTGTCTGTGTGTGTGTGTGTGTGTGTGTGTGTGTGTGTGGTGTGCTGGGAGTTGAATCCGGGGGTGCTCTACATCTTCAGCCCTTTTTTTAAAATTTTTTTATTTGGGATAGAGCCTTGTTAAGTTGCTCAGGCTGGCCTTGAACTTTTGATTCTCCTGCCTCAGCCTCCCAAGTCACTGGATTACAGATGTGCACCACTGCACTCACTACTGCTCCTTTTGCTCTGGTCCCGATCCCCCTACAATAGGCATGGCTGAGGGACACAGTCCCTTGATGGAGATGAAGCCCCAGCCTGGGCCAGAGTCTGCTCACCAGAGTCACTTTCCCTTCCTTACTCAGCCCAGGGCAGAACCAGCTTGAATGGGAACACGTCTTGGGCTAGGGGTAAAGAGGGACCAGGCCAAGAGCAGAGTTGGCTTTTTCTTGAGTCATCAATAACATCAAGCACCTTAGAAGATAACTAGGTGCTGGGGAAGGACCCAATAGTCACGAACAAGCTGCTCTGGGGACAGGGCCAGTGAATTCCCAGTACCCAGGCCTTGGCTACATGGGACCCCAGTAAGGTTCTGACTCCTTCTATGCTTGAGCCCAGGCTGGGCTGAGACAGAGCTTCCTCAGCCATTGAGGAGTGTGGGACCACCTTGCCTTTCCCAGGCTGTCTCTCACTCCCCTGCTGTACTCTCCTTCCCAGAGGTGTCTTTTTCTGCTCGGGGAAGTCCACCCTCTTCCCCACATCCCCTCTGTGTGTCCCCAGCCCTTTGCTTTCCCACCTCCCCTCTTATCTCCTTTCCTTTTCCCTCACCAAGTACTATTTGATAGCACAGCAGGCTCAGTGCCTTAAATAACCAATATGCAGTTCCTATTTTCTAAAAGGCGAGAGGATTTACATGTCAGACTCTTCCAGTGGAGAAAAGACAGGGAAATAAAACAGCTGGATCTCCATACTAAAACAGGCCAGATGTCCATACCCAGCCAGCCCAGCCAGGAGTTCTTGGAGACCCAGAGCCGGGGACCCCTGCCCAGTCCTCTGGCCTTCCATAAGTCACTTTAGCCCTGTGTCTCAGGCTCCTCACCCAGCCGATGGAGTGGCAACCCCTCCCTCTGACTGATTTTGAGAGGTCAGGTTTTAAAAGGCAGAGAAGTAAGCATACACGAAAAGGCCAGAGGGCAGGGGGCCGGTCCTACAGCCTTTGTCTTTGAAACAGGAACATCCTCGATGTGGAGGCAAGCGAGGGGCTCCGGGCTTCAGGGGCCTGACAAGGGGCGGCGGGCCCTGCCCCGTGGTAGGCACTCTGGACTGCTGTGTGTGCTGGGCTGGGCTGCTGGTGCCCATGGCTCTGCCCCCCCCCTCACTTCTGACTTCCCATCCATTCTCCCATTTTCCCCTTCCCTTTGGTCCCCAGCCTGTGCCCCTGGCATGTGCATGGAAGGAGTCCAGGAGACGTGCTCAGTGTGTCTGAGGCCTGTGCCTGTGCTTTGGAACAGAGTGAAGTGTTTTCTGCCCCAGGGTCCCCCAGGGGCTTTGCATTTTGTCCCCCTCCAAACCATCTAAGGAGACTCACCCCCTGTTTGTGGCTGGTGGCTGAGTGAGCATTGCTGGTGCCTCCAGACAACCTCAGCCCCCATGTCCAGAGTCCACCTTGACAACCTGAGCCCTCCCTGTCTGCCACTCAGATCCAATCACAGGGCCAGAATGGGCTGGAGAGAAGCCCTCCTGACCTGTCCTTAAACTCCTCTTGGAGGCATTCCTGTCCGAGGCCTGTAAGCTCTCAGCCCACAAGCTGAGGAGCCAGAACCAGTCACCACT
The DNA here is from genome assembly GCA_004024805.1 of Geosciurus inauris. Lineage (NCBI taxonomy): Eukaryota > Metazoa > Chordata > Mammalia > Rodentia > Sciuridae > Geosciurus > Geosciurus inauris. The sequence continues at coordinate 20,322 of PVHX01011735.1, forward strand.
GCCAGGCAGGAAGCCCAGCAGCCCCTCCACAGGGCCAGGGATAGGCCCTCCCCCTGGCCAACAAACGTCTGGCATAATGCCCATTACTTCATAGTATCCTCCTGTTTCTGCCCACTGCACAGTTGTCCCAACAAGCACGGTGAGAACACACTCAGGACAAGTGCAGTGAGGGGCCATCCATTCCCCAGATGGACAAAGGAGACGTCCAGCCCTGCCTTAGTGGGTGTGGCAGCCTCGCATGGCAGCTCTCTGGGCTGCATCTCCATACACACTCAGGGTGTGTGGAGTATGGAGGGCTGGCCAGACTACCGACCCCATCACTGGAACCTTCTTCCTTTCCAGGGCCCTGACGGATTGCCGGTACCTGGATGCTGGCATAAGGTACCTTGCAGGGAAGAGTAGGGGGAGGGACGGAGGGACAGAGAGGGCCCTGGGGGCTAGACACCATTGCTCACAGTTCTGGATGTCTGCTGTATCCTACACAGCGACTGAATAGCCAGTTTTCCCTGTGGTGACCCTGGTTTTGATTCTCCCATCATACGGCCAAGGCTTGGGACTATGGTCCTGGCTGATTGTGTGTAACCCACCCTACTGAGTTATATGGGCCTCAGTAGGGCACCTGGCCCACTAGCTCAGAGCTGTCAGGGCTTCCTGGAACTCTGTCCAAACTGACCCACCGAGAGGAGCCTAGGAAGAGAGGATGGGGCCACACCTAAATAGAATGAGATGGGGGCTACCAAAGCAGTGTGGCCCAGACAGAGGCAGGACCACAGGGACTTCTCAGGCCCCTCATCACCTGTAGTCTTTCCCTCCTTTTCCAGTGATCCTCAGGTCCAGCTCACAACTTGTACAGATCCGTGTGGACATTTTTAATTTTTGTAAAAACAAAACAGTAATATATTGATCTTCTTTCATGGGATGCACCACCTGTGGCCTTGTAACAATCGAGAGTGTGCCCAGAATGATCAGCAGGTGAAGCCAGCCGGAATGCAGACAGGCCAATCCAGGGGAATTGTGTGTAAGGGGCATCCGCGGGGCTTGGCTTTCCCAGGAAGGAGACGAAGGTGAAAGTGCCTGGCTCAGGCGAGGCTGGAAAGACATCGGGTTGGGCCTTCAGTCACCTGATTAGCCAAGACTCACTGCTATCCCCTTAAGCCCCAGAGGCCCCCGTCACACTGTACCCAACGATGTTCGGACAGCATCTACAGCTGCTCTAGCCTCTCCAGCCTCCAGACTCAATCACCACCAGCTACCCCCAGAACCTGGGTTCCCCAGGGCGGGACAAGACTCTCATCAGCAATTCCAGTTGGACCTAGGGGACAGTTGGTGAAAAGCACCCCAAGAGGGTCTAGCCCCCACCAAGTTCTGTAGGCCTCAGAAGCCAGCCTGTTGTGAGAATATGCCTCCTCTGGCCATGAGCAGTAGCCAAGATCTGCGATTACACAATGTGGAGTCAGCAGTGGGGAGTGTGTTGTCTCTGAGTGTGCAGGGGTCCCTGGATTGCACTGGCTGCCACTTCCTGTCTCTCACCACATCATCCATAGCAGGGACAGGAAGAGACTTTGCTGACCCTGAAGAGATGAGCCTCCAGCTCAGAGTTTGGGTTTCGCTGGCCTCAAAGTCTCCTGCAAAAAATACTGATCAGCCTGGCAGAAATGGGTCTCAGAGAATTGTACGAACTCAGCAATCTGCAAAGCCGTTTCCCAGAAGGCCTGAACAGGGGGTTTGTGACCGAGTCCTCCACACTCTAATGAAAGGCTTTGCCATATCTAACAAAGATTCCCAGTGACCAGTTCTGTCCTAGCTACTCGCCTCCCCTCTCTGAGTAGATGGGCATCACTATGTGTAACAAACCACAAATGTGTGTCCGGGTGTGCCTGTCCTTGCAGACTGGCCCCAGGCACTTCTGGCCAAGGTTTCACCCTGGACATTGCAAGCTGAGAAACGAAGGGACTGTTCCTGGGTTGAATCCATCCCAGAAACCAGAGGAGGGAGCTCAGGATCAGGGCAGAGACAGGTGGGATAGTACATAGGATCAAGGCCGGGTCCTGCCACATACCAACAGAGCTCTCAGGCCAGTTTTTCTTGTCACTGAACCCTGTGTGCTTCTTTGCGGTGGCTACCAATGACTGCTGCATAAAAATTGCCCCGGAATTTGTTTCCTTAAGGTATTGACTATTTCTCTTTCTCTCTTACAATTCTGAAGGCTTGGCTGGGTGGCTCTCACTGAAAGTCTCCCACATCTATTGCTTAATGTTGCCAAGATGGCCAGAATATCTATCTGTAGACTTCTGTGTGGCCTGGACTTCCTCACAGCATAGTGGCTAAATTCCAAAGTGAATCAGCCAGGTAGAAACTGTGTCACCTTGTATGCCCAAGCCTCCGAAGTTATATGGTATTACTTTCTGCCAGAGTCAGAGGTTCACCCAACTTGAGAATAGAGGTAGACCCCACCCTCTCAATGAGAAAAGTGTCAACATCATATTTTAAGGAGCAAATGTGGGACAGTAGGTCTTGCTGCAGTTATCTTTGATAATACCACCTACCACCTCATCTGTCAAAGGAGATAGCACTACATATCACTCAGTGGTTCAATGAGGATCAACTTTGTGGAATACAGAAGAATCTAGGACTGACTGATCAGACACTCAGAAGCACTTGGGACTCTGATTTTCCTCTCTTCTTCCCACTCTAAGACCAAGTGAGAGCCACAGTCTTGCAAAGCAGTTCCATAGCTCTCATGCCAACTGGACATTGTCATATCCCTAAGACAAGGGCCCAGCAAATATGCCCATTTTACAGAGGACAAAACCAAGCACATCCATGGTGGTATAGAAAAGGAACCTACAGTGAGAGTGTCTCAGGCATCCTTTCTCCAAGGACAGGGACCTAAGGAGGGCTACAATATGAGTAGTTCTCCCCACCCCCCAAGACCCCCCAAATGTAAGGCCTCCTTGCTAAGCACAGCAGCCCAGCCCCACTCGGGGTGAGGAAGGAGGAATATGTCAAGTCCCCATCTCTGTCCTCTTAAGGAGCTGGTAACAAGTAGCAGACCACGCTGCTTGGCTAGTCTACTGGCTCACCAGGGAAGCCAGAAGTAGGAAAAAGAGGAGAAAGAGTGAGCTTGATGACTGGTGGAGACTTCTGGGTGTCAATTTCTCCTTTTGAGCCCCCATAACCTACCAAATCTGCACTTGACAGTTAGCAATTCACTCCTCCCTCCACCCAGGAACCTTGCTTGATACTGGCCCCAGCCTTGTGAGGGACAGGGCTTATGGGGTAGGTGGCACTATGTCCATTTTCCATATGGGAAAACTGAGCATCAGAGGGGACTGCCACCTGCCCAGGGATGCACAGCCAGGATGGAGTAGCAGGCTTGGACCCAGGCTATTGTGTATCTTCCAATTTGTCTTTAGCACGTATGGAATCTTCTAGGCAGCCCTGTGATGCTGGGTGGCTGACAGGTAAATCTTTGTGGAGAAAGAAGCCACGTTTTTCCCTTCTTCAGACAACCAACGGGGGTCCATTTACTGCCCCGTTGGACCAGGTGGGACCATTCTTGGCTCGTTGCTGCCCCCTTGTGTCCTCACACCTCTTATCGTCCAGTATACAAACCCAACTGCAAACATCAGAATGTAGAACCTGCTCAGTCAGCTCTCAATGAGGAAGGAGAGGCTGCGGGAGATGGAATGACAAGTTCAAGGTCCCAGCTGAGACATTGCAGAGCGCCTTGCCTCACTGCTGAGCCTCAAGGACTGAGAGGGGGCTTCCGGGCTCCCTGCCAAGAAGGGCAGCTCTGCTTCAATCTATTCCCTTACGAAAGACAGAGAAGCACATTTACTGAGAGCTAAACTAACATCAAGGACCACTATACCCTTTCACAGAGAAATCTGAGGCCTGGGAGAGGGGGCCTTACCCAGGTCTACTTCCTCCTCATCCCTGATACCACCAGAAATGCAGGGGTTGCTTTGGGTTGTCAATGATTGAGGGCCATTCCTGACATTCAGTGAGCAGAGCCAGGGACAGCAAACATTTGAAATGCACAGGGTAGTTCTGCCCAATAATGAATCATCTCACTAAGAATGCCAGTGGAGAAACACCATGCCCCAGGTTCAAGTCTTGGCTCAGCCCCTTCCTCCCATCCCATGCCCTCTTGGCTTCCAATGTAGCTTTGAAGGACAAACATGAGATAATGGACAGGGGAGTGCTCAGCATGTGGCCAGAGGCAGAAAACAGTGAACTTTTTCTGAGCAGGGAGAAAGTGAAGCTATAGGACATCTGGCCCAGGAAATGTCTCAGTCTGGTCTGACCTCCAACTGTTTCAGCTCCTGACCCTAGATATCCAGGGGCAGGTAAGATGTTAGCTAAGCCTGGCACAGCCTTCTTGCCCTCTTTCCCTTGGCAGGAAAAGCCCCTGAGCCAACCTGACTGCTCTGAGCTGCCCTGGGCTATGCTTGTGGCTGGACATTAGGCCGTAGGACAACACTAAAGATGGAGATCAGGCAGGACTCTCTCTCCTCTCTCCCTTCCTCTCCCCTCCCCCGGCCCCACTACATTAAAAGCTGAAACTGCAGGGCATAAAGGAATATGGGTCTCTCCAGCAAAGAGGAGGAGCCAATACACTGAGAAAAACCACTGACCACAGTCCCACTCACACACACAAGGGGCTTTGACTCTCAGAAAAGAAGTGCATGCCGCAAACAATTAACCTCTCATGGTTAATTTAGAATTTTTTCAAGAATCGTGTACAATAAGAAACTCCAGGGCTGGGATTGTAGCTCAGCGGTAGAGCGCTTGCCTCGCATGCGTGAGGCCCTGGGTTCGATCCTCAGCACCACATACAAAGCAATAAAATAAAGACATTGTGTCCATCTACAACTAAAAAATATTTAAAAAAAAAAAAAAGAAAGAAACTCCACTCAGTTCAGGAAGATGACAAAGTTCTGAGGATGGATGGTGGTGATGGTTGTACAACAATGGGAATGTACTTAATGTCACAGAATTGTACCATTAAAATGGTAAAGTTTGTTATGTATATTTTACCACAATAAAAAACATAAGGAATAAACGAATATAAGAATGTTTTTTAATAAATGCCTTAAGCAGTCTACAATTTTATGAACAAGAGAAGAAATCAGCAATGAGGGAGCAAAGCAGAGGGCTGGGAATCCTGAGGAGGTGGATCCACACCAGCAAGGACAAGTGGAAGCCTTCCTTCCCAGCGCCCTCAGAAGGCAGTCCCAAGTTCCTCCTTGTTGTAAGGTTCAAGGTAGAAAAGTCTTCGTGTCCCACTCCAGGAGGAAGTACCTCTCGGCTCTCCAGGCTTCAATCCCTTGGAGGCCTTTTCTTCTCACTCCTTGAGATTGGAGTCAAGCCACTAAGACAGATCTGCTGCGTGCCTGTGAGCAAAGCCCTTTCCCTTTCTGGGCCTGTTTCCTGGACAGTACAACACAGCTTAGACTTCCCAACTCTCTTCCTGTCTAAACACAACCATCTCAAATTCAGCCTGCCTGCACTCCAGCAGGAATCAGGTCCAGCCCTTAGTGATCGCCTTGGTTGCCCCAGTAATGCCCCTTGTGCCCTACTTTCCTGCTGCTCCTGCGGAAACTGAGAAGACCTATGTCTTCTACTCTGCCGCTCCTGCTGCACACCAGGGCCCAGGCTGAACACCATTTGCACATTTTTCATTTAACCCTCACAGTGCATCACTTTTTACGCACGGAGACGGCAACTCGCCCAAGCGTAGCCTGCCAGGGTTCTGAGCCATGCTCAATCAGGCGCTGGGAGCAGCGGCGGGATCACCTGGGGACACTTCCTTGGGGGAAGGAGAGACAACCGCACGGGCATGTGGAGCGCGTAGGCCAGAAGTGAGTCCCGGGACCCGAGCCAGAATAGCTTTCGGCAAGACGTGCGCAAACCCGGCCCAGCGGGGGACGGCCAAGGAATGACTCGCAAGCCGGAAGCCTGCAAAGCTCGTTTGCCGAAATAAAAAAACGAAAGCGCAGTGGGCCACTTGGGGGCGGGGCCCGAGGTGCAAACCGGAGGCCAAAGTCTCGGGGTAGGCAGGGGCGGAGCCGGGGCGGGGCCCTAGATGCCTAGCGCGCGCGGCCAAGTCTCTCGGCGCTGGGTCTCCGCACCGACTGACAGCCGGTCGCGATGGCCACCGATGAGCGCGCCAAGGCCGACACTCTGGCCCTGCGACAGCAGCTCCTCAGGTACCTAGGCGCACGCACGTACGGCGCACGCACGCACGACGCGCGTGCGTCTCCGGCACAGAGCTCGCGACTTCCCAGCCCTACAGGGCCTTATCCCCGGCTGCAAAACCACGCGTTCGTAAGCCCCATAGCCCTGGGCAGGAGGTTCCCGCAGTGGCTTCCCGCGCGGCTCCGAGGCCCGTCCTGAAGCTTGGGAGCCGATGTCACCCGCCCCGCAGCCCTCGCCACGGGCGCCTGGGGAGGTGGCCTTTGCCCTAGCACCTGGGCGGACCTGCCCACTGGCCGCCGTCAGCACGACCTGGGCCTGACTTGAGAGTGATCCAGGGAGGGCTGAAAGTTCAGACGAAGGGTGTCCTTCACAGCGTTAGAGGAAGTATGAACTTGACCTGCGAGAGGGGCCCTCTGTGGGACGTGGCAGGGGAGGAGGAGACAGCCTACAGCCAGAGTTTAAGACTAGCACGCATCAGGGGCAACAGGGCCACTTAACTGGCAAGGACTGTTTAGGGCTGAGACAGCTACCTCAGGGTGCGCCTCCTTTTACGGCCATACAGGCCCCATGGATCTGGATGGGGCAGCCTCCTTTTCCCAGGATTTAAGGGACATAGAGAAATGAGCAAGACCATTGAGGCTCAACATGACTTAAACAATTTTAAGTCTCAACAACTTCCTGCCCCATCCTTTTCCTTTTTTACTATAGAGTGAGAAGCCTGGCAGCAAGGAAAGAACAGTTTGTCCCTCAAGTTTTTGCCCTTTCCAGAAAACAGAAAGGGGCGAGGAGGCTTTTGATAAGTGTACTGCTCCCTTCAGGTCTTCAGACATGGCTGTCCACCTCTGGTCTGTCTCCACAGCTCTTCCTGCAGACTTTTTTTTCCTGAGGATCCAGTTAAGATTGTCCGTGGTCAAGGGCAATACCTGTATGATGAACAAGGGGGAGAATACATCGATTGCATCAACAATGTGGCTCATGGTCAGTATCACCTCAGGCTGGTGGGGCAGGAGAGGAGGCTGAGGCTGTGAATCTGATGCCAGTTGTAGAGAGCCTGGCTTGAGCTGAGCCACCTTCATGTGCAGAGAATGTCCAATCTTTGCCAAGTAGAAGTCTCCAGGCAGGAGTCAGAGGTCTAGGTATGTGGATCCAGTTCCACCTGGGACTGATGAGGAGCTCAGAGAGTGACAGCCCACTCATGACCAGCACTGCAGTATGGGTTTGGCCAAGTACAGGGATCATGGCAGGGATTCAACTCCATTGACCACTTCAGGTGCTGTTAAGGAAACTGAAGAAGAAATTCAGTCGTTCAGCTAGGACTGCCAGAGCAGATGGAAGAAAGAGAGTCCATGAATTAGCAGGCAAATTGGAGGTGAATAAAACAGGCTAAGAGCCAGGGCGCTAGCTTTTACCAACTTACCAACTTTGTGATTTTTGAGCAAGTTACTTAATTCTCTATACTTGTTTGCTCATCTGCATAATAAACCAATTACTACTAAACACCTCCAAGTGTTCTGGAGAATTAAGTATGTTAATTAGCAAAATTTGTTCTTGAATGTGCCTGATGTGAGGCAAGCTCTCAATACATGCCCCCCCCCCTTATTATCCTTGGCCTTTGGCACTCAGGATTACCTCCAGCCCCCACCAACTGGTCAAGTCAAGCAAGCCCTGTGACAGTTTCTCTCTGACCCTTGCCTTTCAAGGAAAGGCCTCCAGAAGCCTCCTTAAAGGCATAGGTTGTCTAGATAGGGTTTCTGCCAGAGAATCTTTTCCTTCTGCTGGAATCCCAGGAACTCCTTTCTAGCTCTTCCTTTCCAGATCCATCATCTCCTCTCTCCCATCTTGAACTCTCTTTCCACCTCTCCCTTTGTAACTGCGTCTCCCCTGGCCAGGTTACAGATTGGGGCTGGGGGAGGCCCAGTGGGACTGGCTGAGTGGAGTCAACCATGTGATGGAGGTGGCCCTCTTGCAGTTGGGCACTGCCACCCTCTCGTTGTCCAAGCTGCACATGAGCAGAACCAGGTGCTCAACACCAACAGCCGATACCTTCACGACAACATCGTGGATTATGCGCAGAGGCTGTCGGAGACCCTGCCAGAGAAGCTGTGTGTGTTTTATTTCCTGAATTCTGGGTAAGTGAACTGCAGCCAGCCCCTAGCAAGAGAGTGAGGCACCAAAGAAGAGTCACTTATGTGGGCACAGCATGGTGTAGATGACCAAAGGCAGGCTTCAGGGGGAGGCTCCCATGCTTCCTAACTGGATCCTGGTGCTTTTTCCGTTGGATCTAGTTTCCTTCTCTTTTAGTAAAGGGTGCCACTGCCTCCCTTCCAGGATCATTGTTGGGGTTGACAAATTAACATATTCCTTTATTTCTGCCTTCCATAAGTCCCAAAGACCCCTGCTCAGTAGGAGCAGAAACATAAAGTGATTCTTCAAAGAAATGTAGAAAAGTATACGGTATAACAAGGCCCAGAAACAGTGGGGGACCTGGACTGTTCTGGAGGGTCAGGAACGTTTCTCTGAGGAAACAGTGTTAAGCTAAAAGCTCAGTAGGAGGAAACCAGGGGAAAAGGAAGGAGGGGTGCTGCCAGTCCACGGTAAGTACTCTTGTCAAGGTTGGTCACCACACGGAACAGCTTGTGCCTAAAGGCCCTATCATAGGAAGGGGCACAGCACCCTGGCACACTTGAAGAACTGAAAGAGGAAGAGGAAAGGGCGTGAGCTAACTCTGGAGAGGGACCCAAGGCCCATCACCCAAGGGCCTTATCAGTCAAGTGAGGACACTGTATCCTAAGAACATTAGGAAGACATCAGAGGGTTTTAGTTAGGGAAGTGATGTCATCAAGGCTGGCAGAAAGCAAGAGTTGACACTGGTGCCAATTCAGGAGCCAGGTAGGAAGTGATTGTAGCTTGCAATGAGAGTGGCAGTGATGGCAGAATCAGGCAGATGATCGTGGCATATCTGAGAGAGAATATTCCAAAAACTGAAGGTAGTGGCATTTGGATTATAGTAGTGATTTGTTTGTTTGTTTGTTTATGGTGGTGTGGAAGGAACCCAGAACCTTATACATGCTAGACAATCACTCTACCACTGAGCACTTGGCTAGCCTAGTAATGGTGATTGTTGTCATTGCCATTTATATAGTCCATTCATCAGTTCCCTGAATTACTTCTAGGAAGTCAAATTTACTAACTTAATATGACAGATAAGGAAACAGTTCAAAGAAAGGAGCTAACTAAGAAGTGACAGACCAAACTGGAACCCCACTTGGAAGAGCACGGAACTGGGTGCAGGGGTTTGTACTTCCTCAGCAGAGGAGGAAGAGCTATTCCTATTGAATTATTAATCCACCAAATTCATTCTGTATAGGTGCCAATGATTTTGATGTCGCCAAATAATCCAATATCTTTGCTGCCTTTGTCTTGTCTGTCTTCTAGCAGTATTTGACAGAGTGACCACTCTCTGGGAATTTTTTTCCTCTAGTATCTGGTGCCTTCCTGGTATCCTGCCAGGATAGCCACTCCTCCTCTGACTCCTTTGCCAATCCCTCTTTCTGTATTCCTCAGGACTGGTCTTGGGCCACTTTTCTCTCTAAGCCCTCTTGCTCCATGATCTCATCCATTCCCTCAGTATTAAATATCATCCATGTGCTTCTGACTCCCAATTTATATCACAAGCCCAGATGCTTCCCATGTGTTCCAGACTCAAGGTTCTAACTGCCCATTTGACATCTGACGAACATCTTCAACTTCACATGTCCAGAGACAATCAAGAAATGTCTTCTATGACACCTGGTATTACACTGGTTCTCCCTGATGTTCCCAGCCACCTACTCTAGGCCTTCCCATGAACACCAACCCCAGCATCACCATCCTCACATCACCTCACCTCATAAATGGCATCACCATCCTCATCTCATGAATGGCATCACCATCCTCATCTCTGCTAGAGGTGAAAACATGCATTTCTGCTTTGATCCTGCCGTGTCTGTCTCCAAAATATCCCTTTACTCCAAGCACTTCTCCATCCCCTGCTCTCACCTGGGCAGCCTCCTCCTGGGTCTCACTTTTCACTTTCATTCCCTTTTGACATACAGCTAGAGGCTGCCTCCTAAAATGGGATTTGAGTCATGTTCTTTCTTCTTTTTCTTTTTTATTTATTTATTTATTTATTTATTTTGGTATCAGGGATTGAACTCGGGGCACTTGATCACTGAGCCATATCCCCAGCCCTATTTTGTATTTTATTTAGAGACAGGGTCTCACTGAATTACTTTGTGTGATCCTCCTGCCTTAGCCTTCCAAGCTGCTGGGATTACAGGCATGTACCACCTCATCCTGTGAGTCATGTTCTTTCTCTGATTAAAACTCCTCAGTGGCTTCATGTGGCACTGAGAAAACAATCCAGGCTCCTTCCCAGCCCTGTGAATATTGGCCCCCGCAGGTCTCCCTACTTCTACCTTAGCCTCCTTAGGCTCTGGCCTTGCTTGTCTTCTCTCCCTTCCCTGAGCACACCAAGTTCCTGCCTCTGCCAGGGCCTTTGTGCATGCTGCTCCCTCTGCCTGGTAACTTCTCCCTGAAGACTCAGGTGTTACCTCCTTATAGAGCCATCCTTGACCCCTATATGGCTAAGGTGGCCATGATAAAATATCAGATTAGAGGACTTAAGCAATAGAAGTGTACTATATTATAGTTCTAGAAGCAGAAAGTCCAAGATCAAGGTCTCAGTAAAATTGGTTTCTTCTGAAGCCTCCCTCCTTGGCTTACAGATGGCTGCCTCCTCCTTTTGTCCTCGCATGGTCATTCTTCTGTGTGTAAACATCCTTGGTGTCTCTGTGCATCCAGATTTCCTCTCCTTCTAAGGACACCAGATTGGATTCGGATACACTGAAGCCTTCCTTTTACCTTACCTCTTCAAAAGCTTTATTTCCAAATACAGTCACATATAAGGTACTGGGAGTTAGGACTTCAACGTAACAATTTTGGGGGAACGCAGTTCAACCTATAACATACCCCTATTTAAAGTAGGGCCCATCTGATTCTCCCTTAGTACACTGGACCCACAGTTAGCACTTTAAAAAATGATCACTCTTTGTTTTTTGGCTTTCATGACACATCAGAATGTTTCAAGAAGGCCAGGACCTGTCTGTTTTACCTAGTCTTTTCACCCCCAGCACCTAGCACATAAGAGGCACTTTGTTTATCAAACAAACAAAAAAACAAATGACTAAATGAATGAGGTCCAAGAATCTTCTTGCTGCTGGAAGGGCTCCTCCTGCTCACATGGTTTCTCTGTGGAAAACCCTTAGGTGACTGTTCAAGCCATGCCCACCTTTACTGTTACAGGTCAGAAGCCAATGACCTGGCCCTGCGGCTGGCTCGCCAATACACAGGACACCAGGACGTGGTGGTATTAGACCAGTAAGTGCAACTCACAGCCCTGCCTGCCACTTCCAGAAGCCCGAGCCTATAAGCTTATTGAGGATCAGTGAGGCTCTGACCTTGGGTACCTTTGGGAGGAGGCGGGCCTTGGACCACTGTAGGGAAACATGACAGGCACAGGGCTGGGCCCCAAAGATACTTCCCCACAGTCTCTATCATCTGGCCACTGTCTTGGGAGGGTAGCTCCTGGGGAGCAGGGCATGCTTTGTAAGGAAGTGAAAGTCCCTCATTTAAATATTCAGACTGTTCCAGCCATAGCTCCCATGTGTTGAGTATCTAATGTGCACAAGACCCAGGCCTGGGCTTAGAGCATTAGCCCACTTAACATTCATTTTTTTTTTTTTTTAATTTTTTTGTAGATGGACACAATGTCTTTATTTTATTGCTCTGTATGTGGTGCTGAGGATCGAACCCAGGGCCTCACGCACGCAAGGCAAGCGCTCTACCACTGAGCCACAATCCCAGCCCACTTAACATTCATTTTAACCCTGAAGGAATCCCCCCACCCCGCCCCGCTACACACACTTCACAGAGGAGAAAACTGGACCCAAAGAGGTTAAACAATAGCCCTGTGACATGGCCAGTTGGTGGCCTTGTAGGAAGTCTTCCTTACTCCAAGGCCATGCTTGTTCCCAGCCCAAGAGCTGGGGACCTTTATGTTGCCTTTGGAAGTAGATAGCGTTAGATCAGTATTAGATCAGGGTTAAATCAAAAGAATAAGCTACCTGGGCCTGAGCCCTCCCTTCTTCCCTTAGTGCTTATCACGGTCACCTGAGCTCCCTGATTGACATCAGTCCGTACAAGTTCCGGTACCTGGATGGCCAGAAGGAGTGGGTCCATGTGGTATGCACTACCCATATTGGCAACAGGTTGATGGCCCCCCCAAGCCAGGATGACACAGTGCTGTTACTCCCTACAGGCACCTCTCCCAGACACCTACCGGGGCCCTTACCGGGAGGACCACCCAAATCCAGCTATGGCCTATGCCAATGAAGTGAAACGTGTGGTCAGCAACGCACAGGAGAAGGGCAGGAAGGTAACCACACCCTCAACAGTCTAGTGAATGTCACCTCCACTGCTGTTACCTGCACTCTGCTAGATGCCCAGAGAGAAAGCAGAATGAGGCTCTGCCCTTTGGAATTTAGTGTGCGCATGAGGTGGTGCCCAGCCAAGAATTTTGGTGAGAATATGGATAAAAGTATATCCTGGGTGTCATAGGCATTCATAGGCATCCAAAGCCCAGGCTGACTCATGTGGGCATGAAGGAGGGTCCTTGAAGAAGGTGCTACCTCACTGTAATAGTGAAAGATGAGTAGGAGTTAGCCACTCAAGCAGAGGAGAGCAGGAGAGGAAGGGCCTCCTAAACAGGACAGCCTGTGCAGAGGTGAGGAGCTGTGGGTATGGAGTCAGGTGGGCCTGAAAAGGCAGCAGGACCCATCTGCCAGGGGCATCCCAGTGCTGTGATGAAGGACTGGAACTGTGCACTAGAGACCATGAAAGTGAAGGGCTTTAAGAGGAAAGGTGATAACAGGGACTGAGCTGTTCTCTCACTCTCAGATTTGAATGGGACATCCTGAGGGCAGGGACCTTGAGGAGGCTGTGTTGGATCTAAGTGAGCAATGGAGGCCTAACCAGGGCAGTGTAGTGGAAATGGAGTCGACAGGCAGAGCGAGGAGAGCTGTGCTGTGCCCCAGAAGAACTACACCCACAGAGGGCAGTTTTTGGTGAATGCGGTGAAGACTTTCTGGAAGACTTCACTGAAGGAGTGACAGAGCTAAACACGGGATACATGGCAAGGAAAGGTAGGCTGTGGGACCAGAAGGGCTGGCAGGACAAGACCAGGAAAGCCTGACCTGTGGATGTCAGATGCTCTGCAGCCACTTCCATAAAACCTGAAAAGAACATTGCTCCGTTGGCAGCAGAGGTAGGGGACCAGTTTCCCATCCCATCAGCCCTTCCCACATCCTACCAGCGGCCTCTGAAGTAGTTCCCAGGCAGAACATAGTTGGGAAATCATTGCTGTGAGCAGAGAGGTCAGTGAAGGGTTTTAAGCAGGACAGCAAAGAGTTCAGCTCTCTAAGTTGTAGTGTCACTCTGTGGCCATGTGAGAGATACACTGGAGAGGTGTCTGGTTCAGTAGATGGCAACTGTCTGAGGCCTAGGCAGAAACAGGCAAGTCTACTGGGAGGCAGGCGTGTCAGAGAAGAAGTATTGGGTTCAGAGATGTTAGCAGGTAGAATCCATGGGCTGTTAGCATGACTGATTGGATGAGGGAAGGAGCAGATCAAGAATGGGACCACATTGGTCCTAGGCAGGAGGGATAAGAGTGGTGCTAGTCACTAGAGAGGGGTCAAGGAAGGAACAGGCATACTAGTGAATTTAGTTAGGGACACACCAAGTACAAGGGGATAGAAGCATCCAGGCGTAAGTGTTGGTTTGAGAACTCAAAGAAAAACTGAGTCACAAACCATCGAATGTGACATGGAGCCCAAGGAGGGTACAGCAATGATGGTGACTTGTCCTGCTTGGGACTGCCACTGAGCCAGCATTAGCAGGGCACACTGAGCTACTTGACAGTGTTCCCAGTGTCTGTCTCATCCACAGATTGCAGCCTTCTTCATGGAGTCTCTGCCCAGTGTGGGAGGGCAGATCATTCCCCCTGCTGGCTACTTCTCCCAAGTAGCAGAGTAAGTAGGTGGGCAGGACCTGCTCCAGGGAGGGCAGACAACTCTGTGCCAAACTCCAACCACAGCCTGAACTGCTTGCCAGAATATTTTAAAACAAAGCCCTTAAAGAAATAATGGCTAGAGAAAGCCAGCCAGTGCCCATTCCCCCTTCCCTCCACCATCTCACCTTTCTGCTGGCAGGGCCAGGATTCAGAGCCCTAAGACCTCCTAACTCCTGGTTAAATTCCTCTCACCAAAGCCCCGACGGCCATCTGTCCTCTACCACAGGCACATCCACAGGGCTGGAGGGGTCTTTGTCGCAGATGAGATCCAGGTTGGCTTTGGCAGAGTAGGCAAGCACTTCTGGGCCTTCCAGCTGCAGGGGGAAGACTTTGTCCCTGACATTGTCACCATGGGCAAGTCCATTGGCAATGGCCACCCTGTTGCCTGCGTGGCCACCACCCAAGCTGTGTCAAGGGCATTTGAAGCCACCGGCGTCGAATACTTCAACACGGTGAGTGAAGGCTCCAGGGCAAGGGAACACCGTGGGCTTTACTAGACTCCAGGCACCCAGCTTGCCCATAGCAAAGGCCATAGGGATAGCACTGTGTCTGGTGCAGAGACTTCTAAGAAACCAAATGCCAGAGGGTCTCTCCTTCCAGCAAAGCTGCCTACAGTGTGCCAGGCATGGTGACAGGTGTTAGAGCCAGAGAGCTGTTGCAGCTGCATGAGGAGCTGGGTCTTTTAGGGAGACAGATGGTCCTAGAACTCTAGGACCAGAGTTCACATCAGAGGGTAGCTTTGTGTTCTCTGTCTTTGTGGTACAGGACCACGAACTTTCACTACCTGAAGCTGACACAATAGCTTGTTCAATGTCTCCAAGATGGAGGTTGCAGTGTGAGCAACTAGAGCATGGTGGTCAGCAGTAGTTGCACTGCAAAGAGACAATCTAAGATGATCCAAAGGCAATAAGGAATGGTGGAAGTGTGTGTCTGTTTTGCAGTGCTGGGGACAGAAATCAGGGCCTCTTGCAGGTTAGGCAAGCACTCTACCACTAAGCTACACCTGCAGCCCTTGTGGGAGGGTTTTAATCATGGAGAGATGAGGTCTGAAGTAAGGAATCACAGGAGACTGGTCCAGGGAGGAAAGGAGGCCCAAATCTGTGCTTAGGCCACAGGAAGGACAGGGAAAGACACAGCTGAGAATTCATGATTTCTCCAGAAAGAAGCAGTTTGAATTAGAGACAAAAACATTCCAAGCCGGGCACGGTGGCTCACACTTGTAATCCCAGCACTTTGGGAGGCTGAGACAGGAGAATCACGAGTTCAAAGCCAGCCTCAGCAATGGCGAGGCACTAAGCAACTCAGTGAGACCCTGTCTCTACATAAAACACAAAATAGGGCTGGGGATGTGGCTCAGTGGTCGAGTACCCTTGAGTTCAATCCCTGGTACCAAAAAAAAAAAAGAAGAACAAAAAAAAAATTCCAGAGCCTAAGCCAATTTCAGGATAGCTAAATAAAGCAGAGGAGGTCATTAAGAGTGAGGGAAAAGCTGGATGCAGTGGTGCAAGTAAGTAATCCCAGCAACTCAGGAGGCTGAAGCAGGAGCATCATAAGTTTGAATCTAGCTTGGACAATTTAGCAAGACCCTATCTCAAAATAATTTTTTAAAAAACCTGGGGCTGTAGATCAGTGGTGGAGAGCCCCTGGGTTAAACATTAAAATAAAAGGGATGGGGTATAGCTAAGTGGTAAAGCCCTTGCCTAGCATGCTTGAGGCCCTGAGTTCAATCCAAGTACTCCAAAAAAAAAAAAAAAAAAATAGTAGTAGTGACATTTTGGCTGGTGCTTTCAGCAGACTGTCACTGTACCCAGGTAACACAAACCATGCCTCTGCCATCCGAACAAGCTGTCAGGGAAGACAGGGTCAAGATACCATCACCATATCAGTGGAGGATGACTTAATGGAAATGGTGTTCATGGCACTGTGAGAGAAAAGGGGCACCCCACAAAGGAGGTAGGCCAAGTGGTGTGGGACAAGTGGTCGAGGCACGTGTAGAAGATGAGCCCAGAGCCAAATCTGCAATAATGAGCAGGTATTCACTGTGTAAAGAGGAAGTGTGTTGTGTTTGATGAACGACAATGACCCAGTGGAGCGTGATCCTGGATTTTTGTTTCATTGCTTTGTTTTACTTGAACCTCAAGTGCACATAACTAGATTAAGTATAATCCTTGTTTCATAAAATGCTCTCATCATCTTTCCCTGCATCGTCATCTTCTAGTAAATAATTTACGTGGTTACCTTATTGATGTTACCAACACCTTGGGAGGCCGTCATCTCAAATAAAAGTTAAGACCTTGACAATAACCTGGATCTATTATATTTGGCCCCAAACCATCTCATTGCCTCCTTCACCTAGATAACTACCACTCTGAATCCCAAGTTCATTATTCACCATAGTTGTTTTTTGACTTTTGTTGAAGTTGGATTTTGTTGTTTTCACCTATCGTATTACCAAGATTCATCCATATTGCATTTCACTGTAATTTGACTGCTTTATAATATTCATTGTGTTAACATACCACAGATTATTCATCCATTCCTGTTAATGTGCTGAGATTTTTCCATGTTTTTTGCAATTATGAACTGGGCTCCTATGCACAGTTTTTCTTAGGAGAAAAAAGATAGGTTATGAATTAACCTAAGAGCAGGATTGCTGGGTCTTAGGGGTTGTGTCCTCCCTCAATTTTAGGAGATAATGGCACCCATTTTTCAAAATAGTTCACGTTAAGACTCTTCACCAGAAATGTACGTCCCATCAACACATTTTAGTTTTTGCCAATTAAGTACCGTGTAGAATGGTAGCTCATGTGGACTTGGTATGCTGTTCCCCGACTTCAAGTTATATGAAGCATCTCTTCATTTTATTGACCATGCATTTCCTCTTCTGTGAAATGCATGGTTTTTTTCACATTTTAAAATTACTGATGCCTTTCTTATTTGTGGCAATTCTGTATATCTGTGTGCACATTTGTATATATTTGTGTGTATACCTATTCACTTATCTATATATTTTGATACTAATTCCTTGTCAGTTGTATGTATCATGAATGTGTTCATCCAGTTTATAACCTGGCTTTTCAACTTACTTTGTATTTATGATAAACCAGTTTTCAATTTTTTTTTTAAATTTTTTTAGTTGTAGATGGTCAGATATCTTTATTTTATTCATTTGTATGTGGTGTTGAGGATAGAACCCAGTGCCTCTGAGCCACAATCCCAGCCCCCAGTTTTCAATTTTAATATCATTTACCTATCTTTTCTATTATAGTTTTTCATTTATTGTTGAAGAAATTTCTCCCTACTTGAAGATTTAAATATCTAAATATAGAGCCGGGCGCGGTGGTGCAAGCCTATAATCCCAGCACTTAAGGAGGCTGAGACAGGAGAATTGCGACTTCAAAGCCAGCCTCAGCAATGGCAAGGCACTAAGCAACTAGGTGAGACCCTGTCTCTACATAAACACAAAATAGGGTTGGGGATGTGGCTCAGTGGTCGAGTGCCCCTGAGTTCAATCTCCAGTACCAAAAAAAAATGAAAAATAAAAATAAATATCTAAATATATATTATCAATGTTTTAAGTGTTTTTTTTTTTGTTTTGTGTGGTGTTGGGGATCAAACCCAGGGCCTTGTGCATGCTATGCAAGCACTGTACCAACTGAGCTATAACCCCAGCCAATTTTGGGGGGCGGGTACTAGGGATTTAACTCAGGGGCACTTGACCACTGAGCCACATCCCCAGCCCTATTTTGTGTTTATGTAGAGACAGGGTCTCACTGAGTTGCTTAGTGCCTCACCGTTGCTAAGGCTCGTTTTGAACTCGCAATTCTCCTGTCTCAGCCTCCCTAAGTGCTGGGATTACAGGCTTGCGCCACCGTGCCCGGCTCCAGCCAATGTTTTAAGTGTTTTAACATGTTGTTTTGACATACAGGTCCTTAATCTGTCCGGAGTTAATTTTCATGTAGGGTGTGAATCAGGAATCATCATTTTTCTCTGATCCCCTTTACTCTTCACTGATCTGATATGCCACCTCCATTATGTAACCAAAGGTCATACATAAGTGGGTCTGTTTCAGAGCTTTTATTTCTACTCTTTTATATGGGAATGCATGTACTCTTTTGGTTAATTTGTCTCTTCCTGTATCACATTTCTTTATTACTGTTAAGCTTTGTGACATGTTCTTATATCTGAAAGAAGGTCCCTCTTACCAGTTTTTCATGCTCAGAAGAGTTCTGATTATTCCTGACCACTTTCTCTTTCACTTAAATTTTAGTGTTATCTTTAAACATTTTATGAAATTCCCTATTGGAATTTTGTTAGGGAAACTGCTTGATATATAGATCAATTGGAAGAGAACTTATTTACAATATTGAATCTTCCTATTCAGGAACATGGTGTGACTTTCCATGTTTTGTAATTTTCCCTATAAAGATCTTACATATAAGGGCTGGGGTTGTGGTTCAGTGGTAGAGCACTTGCCTATCCCATGTGAAGCCCTGGGTCCAATCCTCAGTACTACAGAAAAATGAATAAAATAAACAAAGGTATTTTTAAAAAGATCTTGCACATTACTAAATTTATTTCCTAAATATATTTGCCATCATAATGAATTTTGTGTATATTTACCGTTTGGTGCTGTTATAAAAATATAGAGCCAGGCGCGGTGGCACACACCTGTAATCCCAGTGACTTGTGGGGCTGGGGCAGGAGGATCGCGAGTTCAAAGCCAGCCTCAGCAAAAGCAAAGCACTGGGCAACTCAATGAGACCCTGTCTCTAAATAAAATACAAAATAGGGCTGGGGATGTGGCTCAGTGGTTAAGTGCCCCCGAGTTCAATCCCTGGAACCAAAAAAGAAAAAAATATGAACTATCCCCATTCTCTTGCTAAATTCTATTATTTGTAAAAATTTAGAGGAAAATTCTTGTTTTTTCCTATATAAACAATTTATCACCAAATAATGGCAGCTGTTTAATTACACTGGATAAGAGAGACTTCCAGTACAAAATTGAAAATAAGACATGAGGTATACGTGTTCAGTTTATGGGAATGCAATGTTATCTGTCCATTCAGGATGATGTTTGTGGCCTGAAGGTGTAACGTTCAGTGGCAGAATGCATGTTTAGCATATGCAAGGCCCTGGGTTTCATGGCAAGCACAATAGATACTTAGTTAGATATGTTTTTTCGGGGTTTTTGGCAATGCTGGGGATTGAACCCAGGGGCACTGTACCACATCCCCAACCCTTAATAGTTTTATTTTGAGACACAGTTTTAAGTTGCTGAGGCTGACCTGTGACCTTCCTGCCTCAGACTCCCAATAACAGGGATTACAGATATGTGCCACAAATGTCCAGCTGTATTTTTAATATTAAATCATTTTTATATACCTGAGACAAATCCAGCTTGTGGGGGATAGTCTCACTTTTATGCACTCCTATATTCCACTTCCTTATATTTTATTTATAATTTGGCATCTATTTTCAGGAGTAAAATTTAGAATTTTTTTCTTATAACTTGTGTTTTGCTAGCCTTATAGAATTAGAAGTATTTCTTCTTTTCCTTTTACATAAAATTGGAATGATCTGTTTTTTGAAAGTTTGGTAAACACTTAATCTGAACTTTGTGTTTTATGGGAGTATGTTTAATTGCTTTTTCTTTTTCCTTTTGGTACGAGGAATTGAACCCAGGGGTGCTTAACCACTGAGCCACATCCTAAGCCCTTTTTTATATTTTATTTAGAAAAAGGGTCTCACTGAGTTGATTAGTGTCTCGCTAAGTTGTTGAATTGAGGCTGGATTTGAACTCATGATCCTCCTGCCTTAGCCTCCTGAGCCACCGGGATTATAGGCATGTGCCACTGCTTCCAGCCTTAATTGCTGCTTTGAAGTTGTTTCAATCAGTTTGGGCCATTATAACAAAGTACCATAGACTGGGTGGCTCAAACACAACCAAAATGTCTCAGTTCTAGAGGCAGAAAGTCCAAGATCAGGGTGTCACGATGGTTGAATTCAGGCAAGGTCCTCTTCCAGGTTGCAGAAAGCCGACTTCTCACTATACCTTCGTATGATGGAAGGGGTAAGAAAGCTCTCTGGGGTCTCTTCTAAAAAGATTTAATCATAATTTTGAAGGCTATACTCTCATGACCTGAATACCTCCCAAAGGCTCTACCCTTTTAATACTATCACATTGGGGGTTAGGATTTCAACCTAGGAAATTTTAAGGGGATACAAAACATTCAGTCCATTTCAAATTATACAAGACTTCTAAAGGTTTTTTATTAAATGTTTTCTGCCTCCTCCCCTCTCCCTCTGGGACTCTCATTTGTATGTTAGTCCACTTGATTGTGTCCACATGCTTCTGTAGGCTTTTTGTTGTTGTTTGGTTTTGAGATGGGATCTTACTGTGTTGCTGCAGGCTTATCTTGAACTCTTGGACTTAAGCTATCCTTCTGCCTCAGGCTCTCAAACAGCTGGAACTCCAAGTGTGTATCACCACACCTGGCTTGCTCTGTTCATTTTTCATTCTTTTTTTCTGGTATTCAGACTAGACAAACTCACCTGACCTATCTTCAAGTTTCCTGATTGTTTAATTTGCTTGTCGAAGCTGTAGTGCCTCTCTAGTGACTTTCTCATTTGTTATTGTTTTTCAACTCCAGGTTTTCCATTTTCTTTTTGTAGTTTGTCTAATTTGGTTAAG
This sequence comes from Geosciurus inauris, assembly GCA_004024805.1. Lineage (NCBI taxonomy): Eukaryota > Metazoa > Chordata > Mammalia > Rodentia > Sciuridae > Geosciurus > Geosciurus inauris. Next base: position 41,387 of record PVHX01011735.1, read on the forward strand.
ACACCATTTTCATGCTTTGCTTTAATTCTTTTTTTTTTTTAATTTTATTTATTGTTTCAGTTGTAGATGGACAGAATCTTTATTTTATTTTTATGTGGTGCTGAGGATCGAACCCAGTGCCTCACGCGTGCTAGGCGAGCACGCTACCACTGCGCCACAATCCCAGCCCCCTTTGCTTTAATTCTTTAGGTAGTTTCCTATAGTTCTTTTTTTTTTAGTATTTTTTTTAGTTGTAGATGGACACAATATCTTTATTCTTATGTGGTACTGAGGATCGAACCCAGTGCCTCATGCATGCAAGGCAAGCGCTTTACCACTGAGCTACAATCCCAGCCCAGTTTCCTATAGTTCTTTTTTTTTTTTTTAATATTTTTAGTCGTAGATGGACATAAATATCTTTATTTATTTTTATGTGGTGCTGAGGATTGAACCCAGTACCTCACGCATCTGAGGCAAGCGCTCTACCACTTAGCCACAATCCAAGCCCTTCCTATAGTTCTTGTAACATCTGATTTTAAAAGTTTTTGTTTAATAAGGTCAGTATCTGGGCTTCCTTGGAAGTTTGTATTGCCTTCTTTTCCAGGGTATGGACTATACTTTCTAAAATCTTTCACATTTCATAATTTTGTTGAAACTGTTCATTTTAAATTCTCTATCCTTTTTTTTTTTTTTTTTTGGATTACTCGTTTAATACCTTTTTTAATGCCTTTTCTTAACTAATTCTGTAAAGACCATGTTCTTTATTATGTGTAGTCACTGTAGTGTCTGCAAGGTCAGTTTAGTGGTTACCTTATGAGTCCGCGTAGATCTCCTTAAATACCTAGAACCAGTCACTCATTCTGGTATTTTACAAGTCTGCCTTACCCTTTACTTCCTCATTCTTTTAACAGCCTCAAGGTATCCAGTGGTGAGAGCTTAGGGCTTTTCAGTTCCGAGCATGCACATATATTTGGCATAAGCATATTCCTGTGTATATGCATGAACTTTAAATTACCAGGAACATGTCAGAGTTGGCTTTTCAGAGTTCCTATAGACATCTCATTTCCCAGCTTTTCCTTTTAAGTTTTTTGATTAACCTGTTTTTCCCAATAGTGAGCGACAATGTTAAACTATTGCTTCTGATTGCCTCAACAAATACCCTGAAGAAAAAAGACTGTTCACACTGGGCAAACTCCAACATCAAGTAAATTCACCTTTTGCGTGTGAGGTCTTCCAGGGAGCCACCAGGGAGGTCAAATGAGTTCTCAGAGAATGGAGCTTTCAAGTTGCTTCAAATCCATTTCCTGAGTTCTGATGGCTTTTGCTGGTATTATGCCTTTTATGGAGCAGAGAATTTGGGAGGAGGGGGGACAGGGACCTTATTCTGTCATTTTCATCACTGTCACCGTAAGTTACTGATTCTTGTTCCTCTTCTATGCAATTGACTCTATTTGAAATCTTTTGGATTTTTTGTTTTCCTTGTTGTTTATAATAGTGGGGAGTAAGCCCAAGGCACTCTACCACTGAGCCACTTCGCCACATTCCTAGCCCTTTTTATCTTTTTACTTTTTGAGACTGGTCTGGCTGAGTTGCCAAAGCTGTCCTCAAACTTGCAAACTCTCACCTCAGCCTATCAAACTCCTGGGATTACAGGCATACACCATTATGCCCAGCTTGAAAATTTCTTTTTTGTCTTTACTATTTTAAACTTTATATGTCCATATATGCACTTCACCATTCTCCTTTTGATACTTTATATATTCTTTCCATGTGAGGTAGTTTTTTGTTTGTTTTTTGGTACCAAGGATTGAACTCAGGGGTTCAATTGAACTCAACCACTGAGCTACATCCCCAGCCTTATTTTGTGTTTTAGGTAGACACAGGGTCTCACTGAGTTGCTTTGTGCCTCACCGTTGCTGAGGCTGGCTTTGAACTCGCGATTCTGTCTCAGCCTCCAAAAGTGCTGGAATTACAGGCGTGTGCCACCGTGCCCGGATCTGAGGTTGCTTTTTGAAAAAATTCCACGTTTCTATTGTTTTTAACTATTTACATGTTTTCATATTTTTCTCCTTCTGAGCCTTCTATTATTCAGATGTTAGCACTTCCACTTGTCTTCCATATAACTTAGTTTTTATTTACATTTTATATTTGTTTCCCCTTTCTTGTGGGAATTCTCTCACCCTGGTCTTCAAGTTCAAAATTACTGAGCTATAGCCAAGTATGGTGGCACATGCCTGTACTCCCAGCCAACTCAGGAGGCTGAGGCAGGAGGATCTCAAGTTCTCAGCCAGCCTGACAACTTAGCAAGACCCTGTCTCAAAGTACAAAGCAAAAAGGGCTGAGGATGTAGCTCAGTAGTACAGCCCTTGCCTAGCATGAATGAGGTCCTGGATTCAATCCCTGGTATAGGGAGATAAAGTTTCAGGTTTTGGAGCATTTTGGATAATGACTAATCAACCTGTAGTTCATGTTAGATTTTAAAAATTGGTAATTCCAAATGATAATGAAATATAGAGCAACTGGAGTCTCACAGAATACTGATGGGAATGTAATATGATACAACCAATTTGGAAAAGCTTAAGTTTTTTACATTTAAATATACATTTACCTTATAACCCAAGAGTTCCACACCTATCTACCTAAGCAAAATGAGAACAGTTTTTACAAAAGGGCTGTGTATAAACATTCACAGGATTTTTATTCATAATAACCAAATATTAAAATAACCAAAGGATCCGTCAACAGAAGACTGATAAACTGGTTATGGCAGATCCATAAAATGGAATAATTATACAGTAAAATGAACAGATTAATGATACAACAGTATGGACAAATTTCAAAAGCAGTGAGCAAATGCTAGGCACAAGAGGGTACATCATTCTTTAATTCCATTTAAATGACATCCTAGAAAAGGCAAAGCTAGTGTGACAGAGAGCAGGTCAGTGGTTGCCTGGGGCTAATCGTGAAGGAGAGCAGAACTTGGAGGAGTGATGGAAATATTCTGTAGCCATTATGGAGGAAGTTGCAAAAGTATATACCTTTGTTGCATCTTACTCAATTTTACACTTAAAAAACATAAGCTGTTTATTGTTATACCTAAAACGTCTTGCTTTTTGGTTTTGGGCAGTACTGGGGATTGAATCAAGGGCCTCGCACATACTAGGCAAGCACACTACCACTGAGCTACACACCCAGTCCTGAAGCTGACATTTTAAAAAATGGGATTTAAAACAAAACAGGATCCTGTACTTTTTTTAGTTGTTGATTGACCTTTTATTTATTCATTTACTTATATGCAGTGCTGAGGACTGAACCCAGTGCCTCCCAAATGCGAGGCAAGCACTCTACCACTGAGCCACAATTCCAGCCCCCCTTTTTAATTAGGGATTGAACCCAGGAGCACTTAACCATGGAACTATATCCTCAGTCCTTTTTTGGAGAAAGGGTCTCACCAAGTTGCTTAGAGCCTAGCTAAACTGCTAAGGCTGGCCTTGAACTTGTGATCCTCCTATCTCAGGAGCTGCTGGGATTACAAGGGTGCACCACCACACCCATTGCTCCTGATTCTTTAAAACACAGGTCCCAGCTACCTGTAGGGTCAGGCTGGAGAGAAAGTGAGCATTCACTGCCTGAAGACAAACAAGGATCTTGGTCCTCATGTGGCCAGATAGGTCATGTTCTATCAGAAATAAAGGTGTGTGAAGTCACTTGTAAGAATTTATGAACCCCAATTCATAAACTTTTAGAAATACCACACAAGCCAAATAAAATGCAGGAGGACCCCAGACTCAGCCAACAGAGCTGTGAACTTGTGCCATCCAGAGTGGCTTTTTCCTGATGAGCTTTATGGCATGCTGTTACAAACCCTTCTATAAATAAGTGATGGCAACAGTCCAATGCTGTGGGTCTGGGCTCAGCCAGTGAGATGGCACCCTAAGGCCTTTCTTGTGGGGTGGGGGGAACCCTAGTACACCTTCCCCTCTAGTTCTGCATATTCTACGGGCTCCTACTGCATCCCAGGAATACCCAACCTGGCTCATTATCACAAGAGAAATAGTACATCCAATGGGGATGATAGATCTACATCTACTGAGAGCTGAGCCCTGTGGGGTTCAGGACCTGTGCTCCCATCGCTTCCTTTGGAATGTGTGGCAATTCTGTGTGGTGTGGCCCACTCCGCTGGGTATCTGACATACTTTTTGTCCCCTGACTCAGTTTGGGGGCAGCCCAGTGTCCTGTGCTGTGGGGCTGGCAGTCCTGGATGTCTTAGAGAAGGAACAACTCCAGGCTCATGCTACCTGTGTGGGGAGCTTTCTGATGGAGCTGCTCAGGCAACAAAAAGCCAAACATCCCATCATTGGTGATGTCAGGTAAGGCTCTGGGGACAGCAGTTAGTACCCCAATAATCAAGCACCTTCTAGGGCCCAGGATGGTCCACATTATTCACCTAACTTGGGATGGTAAAAAACTTTTATGTCCACCCTCCAGAGGAACTGAGATAAAGAGGTGCTGCAGCCCAACATTGTACTTTTAGGGAGAAAGCTCGCTCAGATTATGAGCTCAGGCTGACCCCAACCTCTTTCCTCTGTCCACAGCCTGGCCCCCACCCACTCCCAGTTACTCCCTGGAACTGTTTTCATCCATTCCAAGGGTTCCTAGGCTCTTCGCCTCCACAGGAGGCACAGGGACAGTACTAAGTAGTTGCCAGAGGTGCTTGGTTAGGCTCAGGCAGAATGTAAGAGCAGACTGTGACCTTTGGGCTTGGCCTTCTGAGATGTCACCTTCTCCAGGGGTGTTGGACTCTTCATTGGTGTGGATCTGGTCCAAGATGAGGCCACGAGGATGCCAGCAACCCATGAGGCTGACTATGTGGTAACCAGGTATTTTTTTTTTCCTTTAAGTTGCCTTCCAAAGTACATACCACCATGGATGCCTCTTTGCACAGCTGAGCCTTGTGAGGGAGGGAGCCTCCCTCTGTTCACCGTTCCCACAAATTTTGCCCAACAGCTATAGTATCTGGGTCTAAGGGGCAAAGGCAGCTGATCTGAGCCTCTCAACTGAGCTCTCAAGACAGGGAATACAGCTCCATCAGCCATGTACCCAATGCCAGCAAGCCCTAATTCAAGTTTCACACTCAGCTGGAGGAAATGGCTTTCCTAAATAAAGCCATACCTGAGTGCTCCTGAGTGCTATGCTGCACCAAGACTGGGAGGACTCCCCATTCCCAGAGTGCCTGGTTGCTGGAATGGTCTCCCACTCTTCATCTGGACTGAAAGTGTACAGCTGGGACTCACTCTATCAGCCTCCCAACCTGGAGTCTTCCACTTGAACCCCAGGCAGGACCCAGGGCCTCAGGACTTCTTCCTCTATTACTGTTCTCTTTAATCTCCATTCTCTTATCCTACCCCTTCTCCCACCACAGAAAACCTCTCTGGTATGACTTTATTCAAATTATGAAACATGCATGGTCTTGTGTGCTCACTTACCCTATACCATATTGATGTAAATCTTTTTCCTAAAGTGTTTGCACTGGCCACCCAGTCCCTGCCAGCTCTTTTCAGTAAGCCTTGGGGATTCTGAATGGTCAGGTGGCACAGAAGCCAGATACCAGGTTAATTCTCTTCCACCTTCACAACACTAAATATGGGACAAGGTGTTCCACCTGCAGTCGCCCTGTTAGGTAGCAGAGCTACACTGGCCCCAGGGCTGACTCCCAGTTCAAACCTTGTTCTTTCCAATGTGCTGCAAAGAAAGGGACAGGAAAAAGGACCCAGAAGACAAACTGAAAACAAGTCCCAACACACCCTTGGTAATATTTTAACAATAAAAAATAAAGAGCACAAGTCAAAACACAAATATAATCTAACAGACCCTTCTGTCAGTGGCCAAAATACCTAAGTATTAAAGTGGAATATTAAAAATTTTTAGATACAATAATGTTGAAGATACTTATCTTCCCAAAAAGAATGGGAAATTAATAGTCCTGTCTGGAATTGCAAGTTACTCTAGGAGGCACAGGCAGGGAAGTTACTAAAGTTAGGCAAGTGTAATTCCAGTAGACACGTTCCATTAAAAAGGGGAAACAAAGCCAGACGTGGTGGTGCACTCCTGTAATCCCAGCACTTTGGAAGGCTAGGACAGAAGAACTGCAAGTTCAAAGCCAGCCTAAGCAATGGCAAGGCGCTAAGCAACTCAGTGAAACCCTGTCTCTAAATAAAACACAAAAAAGGGCTGGAGATGTGGCTCAGTGGTCCAGTGCCCCCGAGTTCAATCCCCAGTACCAAAAAAAGAAAAGGGTGGGAGGGACAATACACATCACAAACCACGCACAAAAATGGGAAATGCAGACAACTCTTGTTGCAATATAGCATAACCCTGGTCACTCCTGGCTTGGTACAAACTGGATGAGTCAAGGCCCATTCGGGGGGGGCAGCAGGCTCAGGGCCATGTAACGTGCATCCCAGGCACTGGCCATTAACGCTGGGCCACTGGATAAGCAGGATTTTGGCAGGGTACACAGTGCAGCATCCTAGTGGGAAGTGACTGGTGAAGGACTCTGAAAACGGTGTGGCTGGAATCCTGGGCATTAAGCCAAATCCAGGCTGAAGAAGGCCTTTAATGTCAAAGGGGTGTCCTGTCCTCACAGGCTGAAGGAGAACTACATTTTGCTAAGTGCTGATGGCCCTGGGAGGAACATTCTGAAGTTTAAGCCCCCAATGTGTTTCAGCCTGGACGACGCACAACTCGTGGTGACAAAGCTGGATGCCATTCTGACAGGTGAGCTTAAAGTCTGAGCAGCAACTGACCATGTTATCTAAAGGCCCCCAGCATGCACTAAGTAAGAGGTGTGAGAGCCCAACAACAGAGCCAGGGTATCCTCTGGACAGTACACCAAGATTGTGAAGGGCCTTCCCGGCCCAAGCCTCTCCTGTTCCTGCCTGGGCCTGAACACTTTCTAGCCCTGGGTTTGTGGGCACCATACTACCACACAGGACATCTATCAGTGAGACCAGCCACCAGAAAAATAGTGAGAGCCTAGACTCCATTACATCTGCTTAAAGTCACCCTGGGATACAGATGGCAGGAGCTTACTTCTATACTTGAAGCTAGGAGCACACCCAGCTAGCTGCTGGTGGCTGAAATGAGATTTGTTCAAAGAACTGACAACAATAAATTTCTTCCATCACCTAGAAAGGTCAAAAATCAGCCCAGGGTATCCCAATCTATTTACATCATCTCTACCAAACTGGAATTAAGCCATTTTGAGGCTGTATACCATGTGCAGAAATCTTTGAGACCCCATATAGGCAAAATTATCTGGAACAGGTCAAAAGCAACACCTTCCTTTCCACCTCTGGGTTACTTCTTTGCTGACCACAAGTACCCATATGCCCAGGGCCCTGGAGCTGAGGGAAGGCCAATCCCTGCTAGACAATTTGAGATAGTAGCGGTTCTGAGAGTGTTATTTGTGAGGAGCCTAAGGAACCAGAGGCTGACACTGGCCATAGAAGTGGTTTAGGACTCCTCGACAGAGCCTGAAAGTATCCAGAGAACTGAGGGCTGGCTTGTGTGTTGCAGTTGTGTGTGGTTTCCCTCCAAGAAATTGTTAGCCCATCTGTGGGTAAGGGTGAGGCATAAGCCTGGTCATGCTGGTGGGCCTAGTCTCCAAACTACTATCAAAGTAGCTTGGACACTGAAGGATCCAGAGACAGGTGATCTAGTTGGGGTGGCTTTGTGGTCTTTTTCAGATATGGAAGAGAAGTTGAGAACTTGTGAAACACTGAGACTTCACCCCTGCTCAGTCAAGGATCCTCCAGGTGAGTGGGTCTTGCTTCTTGTTCTTAAGAGACCCAAAGATGGTTCCTTACCATCAACAGCCAATATCCTCAGCAAAGTGAACCTTTTTAAACATTCCTGTTCTACTAGCTCCTTCCCACAGGTTAGTTTTGGGAGGCTCTGACTTCCCTGGGTATTATCTACCCACCCCCACCAGAAAGTCTCCAACACTTCGCCTGCACTTGTTGGCTGGGATGAGAGGGCAGGAATAGCCATTTCTTCCCTCAGTGAGCTTTCTATGCTGAGAAAGCTAACCAAGGATGTGCAGGGTGTGTATGCCTGACAGGATTCCCTCCAGAGATAGAGAATATAGACCCAAAACAGCTCACAAAAGGGCAGTAGTCAGGTCCTTCCAAGCTGCACCACACAATTGGGTCAGCATCTAAAAGACCTTGCTATGGGAGAAGGCCCCAGCCCCAGAGCACCTGGAACCCATACTCTGGGTAAGAGGTCTCACACAGCATATCCCACACTCACCCAGGCTTGGGGGTTTTAAAATTTTTATTTCAAAAGCTTGGATAGCTTCAATATCCAGGTCGTGGCAAAATCAGGACACGTGTAAAATACCTTACAATACATTAGATTCCCAAAAGGTACCAAAAAGTACAGTAAAATTAACACTTCCATTACAGGAAATGTATGACACAAATAATATAAAATTAAAAGGTGGGAAAAAAGGTGACACTGGTTTCCTAAGATACATTTTACTCTTTACAACCAGGGTCCACAGGTCCAGGCTGCAGAGCGGCAGCAGGAAGCAGACCCTCCAACCTGGTTCTAGGTAACCTGGTAATAGAATCAACCCCTAATGCCGCTCTGGCCTGAGACACCACACGCTGCCTAAAACAACTAGAGCTCTGGAAATAGTAAACAGGAGAGTGATTTCCAGGGGGGAAATTTTAAATAAGATGCACATGGGACAGGCCATAGAAAGTTTGCCAAGTTAAATTTGGTACATAATTGCGTTCACTCCGTATCCAACAAAGCGTGTGCGGTCAGTCAGCTGCTCCTGCTGCCGCCTCAGTATGGCTTGTAGTTATTCTGATGACCACCGCGTCGCTGGCTCTTCCCGTAATTTGTACTACCCTGACCTAGGGACAAGAACAACGTAGCAGCTACTACTTACTGAGCATTTACCTTGTGCCAGGCGCTTGACACGCATCCTCACAGGATCCTCAACAACCCTGTACAGTAGGGATCACCTCTATTTTACTGAGGCCCCAGAGCTAGAGCTCCATTGGGTAGCTCCAGTACCTGAGCCAGGGCCTGTCTGACTCCAAAGCCCCTGCTGCCAGTAGCCCCTGCACTGTCTGACCTGCCCCCCTGGTGGGGGAGTGGATAGGGCCTCCCTCTCCTACTTACTGTAGTCGTAGCCGGGGCCGTAGCCGTAATAGCCATAGGGCGAGTAGTCGTAGCCGCCATAGCCGGGCCCGTAGCCCTGCTGGTAGCCGTAGCCCTGGTTCCAGTAGTTGCCGTAGCCCTGATTCCAACTCTGACTCTGACCTGTGGGGGGAGCAGGGCACAGGGGCCCATGGACCATTTAGCACACGCAGGAGCTAGGATGGAGGAAATCCTGCCCTTTGGGTGGCGAGGTTACAATGGCAACTCAGGCAGAAGCCATGGGGCTGCTTTTCTGATCTAGAGGGCCCTGGGCCCACCTCTGGGCCTGAAACCGGATCAGGAGGCCAGGATGCTAACTTCACCTGGGGTACAAGTGGCTTACTCAAGTCACCCTCTGATCACCCCCACCCTCCCTGGCAGCTTGGCCTTGAAAAAGATGCAGTTCAGGCTTTGGAGTCAGAGGGCCTGTGATGGAAGGAGATAAGCGCCTGGCACAGCTCTGCCCTACCCTTCTGCCCACTGGCCCCTGTGTAACAAGACTCAGAGGACAGCCACAGAGCCAAGCAAAACCCATCATGCCCCTGCCCAGAGTGCAAAGCAAATGCTCCCTCTGCCCTGGGGGCCCAAGCCGCACAAGTGAAGAAAGACAGGGTTCTTCCATTCCAGGAGCCATAGCAGCAAAAGCACACAGCTGACTCAGGAAAACCATTCCTATTCCTGCCCCATTCCCTCTTCACACACTGCCTGCCCACCCGTGCTGCACAGAAAAACAGAGGCAAACCCAAGACAGGCACAGAAGGCATCTTACAGGCAGGGAAACAGGACCCATCTTCATCAAAGTTTCACTTACCTCCACCTCCACCACCACCACCACTGCCTCGGTTCCCTCGGTTGCGGTTTCCACGGCCCCCAGAGCCATACTGCTGCTGCTGATAGACTTCTTTGGGCTGGGCCACCTTGATTTCACACTAAAAGCCAAAAAGACTAGGTTAGGCCAGTGGGGCAAGCTCAGGACAAAGACTTTCAATCCAATGGTAGACTGAGTGTGTCAATCTGCTCATAAAATAAAATATACTGGGACAGGAATCCACATCTGTGCTAGAAGCTCCTGAAACACAACTAAAACCCAGGGCCTTTCTTTTAAGAGAGCCTTTCCCTAGGAGAACCCACTGGAGAAGGGACAGCTGGACCAACTATAGCCCAGGAGTGCAAGACACACCAAGACATCAGGGGAACAGAGAACAGATGGCCTGGGGGCTGGCTCCACCTCTGTTCTGCTAAACAAGGCCAGAGGACCTCCCAAAGAAGCTGTGGGCACTAGACACCTTTTCTTTTTTCTTTTAACAGAAGAAACTCATCCCACCCAAATACTCTACTGAGGAAACCCTGAACTCCATCATACAGATAAAGCTTCTGAGGCTCAGGATGGGGCTTTGCCTGAGACCACACTGCCACCCATCCCTCCGCTTCTCCAAGTACTGACCTACTGTTGGGATAAGGCCATGTCTACATCCCCACCACAGGCACAGAGTCAGCTTCCTTCCTGCCCAACATGTGCATACTGGGGGAGGGGATGAGGATTTTGTCTGCTAAAATAAATCAGCAGTACTTTTAAGGGAAATATTAATACTTCCATTAAAAATAGTAAAAATCACTACACATTGTGTCCCCATCAAAGATACCCTTAAATTGACATATGAACCTGCCAAGTGATAGTCTGTTTTCAATCCCATTTAATTAAAAATCGAGTTGATTACGCTTAACTGAATACTTATTTCTAAGACCCATCAGTGCTTCACTAAAATGTTAGCTTAGAGGCTCTTCCCACTGCTTTGTTCACATGAAGGGACAGAAAACAGCCTGTGTCACTGTCCGCTGTAGAAACAACTAGCCTCACTTAACTGCTTGTTTTATAGAACATTTAGGAACCTAATCCCTAGTTTAACTTTTTAAACTCATAGCCAGAATGGAGACTTCCAGAAGCCCCACCCTACCTGTCCCACCTTATCTGACTGCCACTCCTGCTGAAGCACAGAGACTGCCACACCCAGCCAGAGGGCCACACCTTCAACTCTAACTGCCATTAGGAAGCCTAAACTACTCTCTCCTCTACCAGAGTTCAGGAGAGCAGGAGCACCTTTCACTGCTTATGACTCCACATGTGAAGGCAAAACTGGCCCTGGATCTAAGCTGGCCAGGTCCCTGGATGCTCTTTAGGATCTTTGCCTGTGATAGGATTATCTAAAGCAGTGCCCAGGGCTGGGGCTGTAGCTCAGTGGTAGAGCACTTGCCTAGCACATGTGAGGCACTAGGTTCATGTGAGGCACTACCTACTGCCTTGGCACCATGTAAAAACAAATAAAGGTACTGTGTCCATCCACAACAAAAAAAAAAAACAAAAATAAAGCGGTGACCAAAGGGATATATCCCAAGATGGACAAAAGGAGGTAGTCAGGAACAGGGCAAATCTTCACCATAAAAGGTAGTCTATTGAATTGCATAAGTTCTAGAATCTTCTGAGATCTTAACTGGAGGCCTCATATACCCTGGACTCTTGATGTAGAGCACTATCACCCCAAATTTTAAATCAAAAACCAAAGAAGCTACTTAGGATTCACAGAAGACTCAATTCCTGTCCTGCCTCCCTCCCTCACATTCTAGCTTTGAAGGAAAGGACCACCTGCCCCAGTCAAGACAGCGTACAATTAAGATCCAACTAACC
>PVHX01011736.1:0-33773 GCA_004024805.1 Geosciurus inauris
GTGATCCAAGGGACTCCTCGCAGTTGCAGTGGCTGCGTGGCTCTTGGAAGGTAGAAGCCGCCTTCCTCTGGTCTCTACTGTCATCCATGTTCACAGGCTGCTGCTGCGAGCCGTTTCCTCATAAATCGTCTGGATGCTTTTGCAACCTGCTCTTCCTTTGAATCCTGGGGCTCTTCCCTGGTGCTCCTTTACACTTGTGTTTATTTACCTTGATTGGCATTCATGGGGCTGTTCGTGTTTGATGATTCACAGTTTCCCTGAGCTCGGAGCCAGTCGTCCTTGGCCATCGTCCGTGTGCCATTTACAACTGCTCCTCCTGCTCTCCTACCAGACACCCCAGCGACTCTCACTGCTCCCTGTTCCTCTGAATCTTCTCTTCCTATTTCCCATGCCTGAGTCCCACCACTGGAGTGGGCCATTAACTGGGACCTGTCACCGGCTCTTCTGGTCCCTACTCCAGTACTGATGACTCGGGTTCCAGGCACCCGTTGACGGCTGGCTGGGCTCCACTCCTGAGCGCTGTGTGAAGGTCACCCCATCTTCTGCTGGGAGTCACGCTCCTGTCCCACCTTTACAGATGCCAGCCTCCTCAGCCATGAAAACGCTGGCTGTCCCTTCACAGGAGAGGTCCCCAGGTGTGCTGCTGCTGTTTGCTGGTGGATTTCCGGCTGCCGCTCCCCCTTGTTGTGCTTGATTGGACTTCACCACTTTCTCCGATCCTCAGGTGGTTTGCTTAGACACCCATGGAAGTCCTAGGAGGCGGCTCTTGAGGACGTGGGCTTGCCCCAGGGTGCCCGGCGGTGACGTGGACTTGGAGAGAAGCTTCCCGCTCTCAGTGGCTCCTCCTGTTTTCTCCCCAGGGGCCTGGGAGCACAAGCCCCTGGTTCCTTGAGGTGGGGGCGCATCTTTCCTCCCAGCCCATCGTTCCCATGAGGGGAGCCAGCTTCACAGGGGTACTAGTGACAGGCCACCTGCAGCCCTCACGGTCCAGCCCCAGGGCCCCTGGACGTAGCACACCTTGGAGACCCCACAGTCCTCCACCTCTGCTCCCTGGCCTGTGCCGCAAGGCTCTCCTGTCCTCTCCTTAAGGCTCCGTGGGACTTTGGGAAAGCTGACGTGAAGTCCAGCTCCGCCTGTTGGCATGCAGGGGGTTTCCAGGGCCAGGTGTCCACCAGTGCCCAAACTAGAAGTCCCTGTGGGCATCACTCACTCCTCCTTTGCCGGGATCCCTCCCACATGCTACCGAAGTGCAGAGACCATGGCTTTCCCAGCTCAGAGCCTCCTGTGCCCAGCCAGGACCCCTTGGGGGCCTGATTTCTGAACACGAGCAAGTTCTCTTGCTCCTTCCTTTGCGCCTCACAGCTGCTCTGCAGGCAGAACACAGCTGAAGAGGTTCTCCTTTATCATGCTGAGAACCTGTGACTCAGGGCATTTTAAGTGACTTGCTGTGATCACACAGCTCATAGCCGCTTGCCAGCACCTTGACTTTCTTCCTGAGACCCAGGCCTCTCAGGCTGTGCTTTGGTGCACAGAGCTTCGTCTGTGTGCAGGCAACAGGGCGTATTCCTGTCGGCCCATGAGCTAGTGCATAATAAATTGCAGGCCTCAGGTTTACAGCCTGATACAGCTCATTCCTCACCGCTTTTAACACAGAGAGGCTGCTGCGCTGTCCTTTGGAGGAGAAGTTCTTGGAAACTTCCTGAAAAGTTTCTGCAGGGATAAAATTTGATGAGCAGTGCAGGAGATTTAAAATGGACCATCATATTCAACGACTTTGACCAGCGGACTGGCAATTGCGCTTCCTCATCCCCTCTAGGTCTCTGCTCAATTTCACCTCGTCAGTTAGACGAGGACCCTGATGGTCCTGTTTAAAACAGCAATCCAGCCTCGACCTTGGAGCTTGCAGCACCTCTCCTTGGCTTTATTTTTATCTGTAGCTTTACCAGCCTCTGACATGCTGTATATTTTGCCTGTTGTCCCCTTAGAATGTCAATGTCACACCATTGGAGGACTTTGCTGGATGTTCAGTGGTGTCCATGTGATACTGAGGCCGACACCTGGAATAGAGGGTTGAACATGTTTTAATACATGAGCGGGGAAGACAAGTATGGCTTCTTCTTTTCAATATTCCAGTTGGGATCCGCACCCACCTTTTGAGGCAAGCAGGGAGAAGTCAGTGGCGAGTCCGCTGAGCAAGACAGCCGCAGACCCAGCAGCTCTGCGCTGCTCTGCTTCACCTCCCTGAGCCTTGGGCCTGCATGGGATGACACCCATGGCCTCTGGTGGTTCTCACAGGCTGCTTCTCCAGTCCTGGCTCAGTCAGGAGGCCGTCATGGACGTGGAATGTCCCCAAAGCTCATGTACACAGGCTTGGTCCCCAGCTGCTGGTGGAGGCTTCAGGAGGCGAGGCCTCGTTGGAGGAACAGGGAATCAGGGGGATGCTCTGGAAGGGGTATTTTGTCCCAGCTCCCCTTTCCCTTCTCTTTGGCTGCCCGACTGCCATGAGGTAGGCAGCCCTGCTCCAACACCCCCTCCCTCATGGCCATCTGCCTCACCACAGTGCAGAGGATGCAGACGGCCCACCATGGACTAAAACCTCTGAAATTTGAACTCTGAACCAAAATAAATCTTTCCTCCTAAGTTGTTTTCCTCAGGTCTTCTCTTCACAGTGATGGACAGCTGACCAACGCAGATGCCCAGGGAAGACCGTGTCACAGCGCTGGACTTCTTGGGCAAAATGGCAGCCAGCTGGAAAGGCAGCGGGGGCTGTGCCTGCGGAGGCAGCGCGCCAGCTGTGGTCAAGGGGACCTGGTGTGTCCAGGAAGGACTCTAGCCATGGTTCTGCCCTTCGTTGCTGTGGCTGTGGGTGATATATTGAGCCCTTCCTGACCTAAATTTCCCACCCTGTAATCTGTCAGGCAGTTCTGAGACCTGACTTACTGAGTGATTGGCGACTTCTGGCCTCATGACACATTTTTATCAACTGGTGGACGGATTTCCTCCATTTTCCTCCTGTGCGTGCGCACGGTGATTCTCTGTCCCTGTCACCCTCTTCCAGCCACAATTTATACCCCGTGTCATTCCTTGTCTTTACTTATCACCAACACAAAGCACACACATGGCAGTTCTGGGAAGCCACCTTGAAGAACACCCCTGATTTTCTCCACCCCCATTTGATAAAGTTGAAAATAACACCAGCCACACACCAGGGGTTGGCCTGTGCTGGATGGCACACTAGTCACATCACACTCATTATCTCTTCGAGCTTTCATGAAAGTATTGATGGTTCGTATTATTCTCATATCCTCTGGAATGATGAGAAAATCTAGCCCATTGCAAATGTCATGGAAGAGCAGACCCTCTTTGATGTTCAGAGGCTCTGTCCCATACTCCCCAAATAAATTCCAGTTACTAACGTCAGCCATGCATAGAACGGCTCGGGACAGCTCTCGGTGGCCCGAGGGCTAAGCAAAGGAGTATGGAATGTGCAGTGCAGAAGGGCTTCTCAGGCTTGCTTTTTATGCCGGCCAGTGCATAGAATAAACACTTTTTGCAGGATTTGGCTTTAAGAGTACTATGGGAATTCGAAACTGTCAAAATAATAAACCTAAATGTATCAGTATTCATTATTTGTTCTCACCCTCCAAAAGCCACATGTTCAACCTTATAGGTTTTCTCAAACACAAATCATTTGAAATTCCCAGCCAGAGAAGGAGCCAAGAAATGACAGGTCTAAAAATGAGTTGCAAACCACGCACACACATCTCCAAACACGTATGTGCATGCACACACACACAGGCACGCATTGGTTTGGGATCTGGGCTGGGGCCACCGGTTTGTGAGAACAGGTGAGCAAGTGACCCATCACAGGGGAGGACCACTGTCTTGTGAATCTTGGCATCTATTGCGAGGATGGGGATTTCGCAGCATGTCCAGCTGGGCCTCCCGTCCTCAATATTCAAATCTCGTTCTCAAGTTTGAGGCAATGTCTGGAAATGCTCATCTCCCTGTTGGTTCCAAGGATTTATTCCTCCTGGAACTTTCTGTTATGTAGCTAAGTCCTGGAACCTCCTGTATTCTCTGGAATACAGAGAATATCTGCATCGCATTTCTGGGGTGGCAAGACCGACTAAAACAAGTGGGAGGTGTCTGTGGGGCTCTCCAGGGTGCTGACATGCCTGCCACAGTGGGAGACATTCAGCCAGACGGTTCCAAAAGTGTCACACCAAGTCTAGCTCTTGTCATCTCTTCCTATTAACCCTATGTTCTGAGAGTAGTTCTGATGGAGGCTGAATTTAGAGGTCTCTGCTCAATTTCACCTCATCAGTTAGACCTTCCCTGATGATCCTGTTTAAAGCAGCAATCCAGCCTCGATAGTTTCTCGGCCAGAGTTCTACAGTCTGGCGCAGCCCTCTCTCTCCTACACTCAGCAAGTTCGCTCCTCTCTTGTGTGAGCTGGGGGATGCTGGCCTCCCTGGCCCGCTGAGAGGCAGGTTGCATTCTGGTCTCCTAGGCCACCATAGCCCAGAGCCTGGCTTCTACGTGGACTCAGGAACATGGGTGGAACTGGAGTCCCACTCAGGACAAGTCCAAGGTGGTCATCTTAGATGCCAAGTCAGGTGCAGGAGTGCCCTCAGAGCTGTGCAGAGAAGATGCTGCCATTTCCCAGGGGAGGGCCACTATCTGCCACCTGAAGTCCTTCAGAGGCCACCGCATGCCCTCTAGTCCCTTGGGCACCTGGGTGGGCCAGTGGGAACCAGCCTGGAATGCCCACACCTTGGGGCTGGGGTCTCAGATGAATAACCATCTCCCTGGCAACCTCCCCGTCCATCTTCCTGCCCTGGCGGCCCGTAGAGCGTGACTCACACGCAGCAGGCTCAGGTGGGCAGAGGGAAAGCCCTGACAGCTCCATTTTCTGAATATTTGAAAAGAAAATCAAGAGCCTCTTTGAGTCAGCTTTCTCGTTGCTGTAACCAAAAGAGCCGACAAGAACAATTCCAGAGGAGGCGAGTTCACTTGGTTCGGTTTCAGAGGTCTGGTTCACGGCTGGCCGACTCCACTGTTCTGGGTCCAAGGCGAGGTAGCACATCAGGCGGAAGAGTGTGGAGGAGGAAAGCAGCTCAGGGTGTGGCACCCAGGAAGCAGAGAGAGAGAGCTCTACTTACCAGGGACGAAATACGGTCCCCAGAGGCACACTCCCAGGGACCCACGTCCTCTAACCATGCCCACCTGCCATCTGGTTCGTCCACATCAGGGGACTCATGCACTGATTAGGTCAAGACACTTCTCGCATTTCCCACACAGGAGCTGCTGGGGACACCTCTTCCAGCCGAGTCTGAGAAACTAGTGAGGAGTTCCAGCCCAGGAAAGGCCACTGTGAACCAAGGAGCTGGGCTGTGTATCCAAACACCAGCCATCGTCTCCCTGAGCAGCTTGATCATCTGAACCCTCCTGGGGATGCTGTTATTTGTTAGTTTGTCTCCGGGAAAATGTTGCATCTTCCCCCAGAACCCACGGTCTCTTCTTCCTTGTGGCTTGGCCCCAGGTATTGAAGGGAGATGCACTGTTCCTTCCCTGGCCTTCCCGAGGAGCTGCTTCCCAGCAGATCCCAGTCATTATCATCGGGGGGACAGCCTTCCTTGCCACTGAGGACATCAGTGCAGCCCGGGGCAGAGACTGTGGGGACCTGCAGGTCTCTGGGGCAGAGGCTTGTTCTCAGGCTGACCCTGGATGGATGGTCCCACTCTGGCAGTTCTGCTGGCCAGCTTTGAGAATGGGAAGGTGGTCTGAGGGTCATGCCAACGAGAAGAGGGCACACTGTGGGCTCTCCGTGCATGCAACGTGCCCGTTCCCCTGGCTGCGGCCACCCTGCAGAGACGGCCCTGACATCGCATTTCATGATCTGCCCCGTGATGGGGCGCGGCCCGCGTGAGCCCTCGGACACCTGCACACTGACACCACGTTGCTGCTCACAGGCTCTCACACGCCCAGAGCAAAGACTCTGTGGGTCAAATGATTTGTGCTGTTTACCATCATGTCTACACGGCCGTGGATTTATGCCTGAGGCCTGTGTGCCATGCTGCGGCGTGGGTCCCTGGGGCTGCTGGAGAAGGAGCTTACTCAGGGAAACAGACAGAGAGAGGCAGGAGGGGACGGAGCGAGAGGGGGCGCGGTTCCACAGCCGTGCCTCTGCACTCAGGTCCTCTGCCGGAGCCCGGGGCCTGTGTCCGCTCCTGGTGCCCAGCGGGCTGTTCATCTTCAGATGGCTAAGGAACAAACGCCGCCAGGTCCACTCATGTTGGTCCCAGCAGGGAATGAGCTGGGGTCAGTTGGGAGGTAAATTCCTGAGGGATTGAGCATCTCCACCCGCTATTTACCTGCTGCCATGGTCTTCTTTCTCTCCATGATCCTGGAGTATTTGAAAGGTGAGGGTGGATTTAGCAGTTCAGCCTGTGGGGATACAGAAAGGATGTGTTGGGAGAGACAGGTCAGCTTAGCAAGGGTGTCGGTCACCCAGCCGCAGGCCATTGCATCACATCAGGGGACACTCCTTGTTAGAATCGCACAGACAGGTAAGGGAACAGCCCCAAGGCAAACTTCCCTGGGGCTCGGTCTTCTGGGGGAGGTGGGAGGATCTCCGTCTGCAGGGTGACACTTGCCCTGCTGCGGTGACTGCCAGCTGCTCTGCTCGGTTCTGAAATTCACTCTGGCATAGAATTTGCATAAAGCTGATCAAAGTGAGAGGCAACATCTATCACTAACTTATAAACTGGAACGTGAGAACCAGTGGGCCCTTGAAGCCTCTTCCCCATCTGAGACCTGGTGACCCACCCCTCTGATCTGCACTTGTGATTTCTGCTCACTGCCACTACTGGAGGGTAACGAGTGTGGGACTTTGGCTCCTCCAGGCCATTCATCTTCAGCCTATCCATTCATCTGTTCATCTGCCCATTGGTCCATCTACCAGCCAACCAATGACCCCTCCCTGCCTCCATACACTCACCTGTTCTTACCCCCCTCCCACCCACACACATCCATCCATTGATCAATCTGTCCATCTACCCACCCGTTCATGCAGCCATCGATCAATCCATCTGTCCACCCACCCACTCTTCCATCAGGATCTGTCCCCATTCATCCATTCACCGTCTTCCACCCCCACCCTCTCCGCAGCCTCTTTCCGTCCCCATCCACCCCCCACTCACCCGTGTACACTTCTCCCACTGTCCTTCCTCTCCCTTCTTTCATTTATTGGAAAGCTGGGCACAGTGAGCCCGCTCCTCCCGCCCGGGAAAGTGCAGGGTGGGATGGGAAGCGCGTGTGCCTGGCTCTCTCCTCTACAAACAGCAGTTTATTTTGAAGATAAGTGTGATTTATGGGCAGCGCTTCAAGTTGAGCCTGACGCATGGCGCTCGGTCACATGAGGCACATGAGGCTGGGGCGCAGGCCTGGGACCCTAGTCCAGGCCTGCAGCAGTGTTAACACAGGTGATCGGAGCAGCCACATCGCCTGAGGCCGCCCCAAACAGCCTCCACATCCCAGAGGAGGCCAGGATGTGTCCAGGGAGCCCATGGCAGGCCCTCGGCCACAGCCTTCGTTAGGTTGTGGAAAGCGGCAGAGCTAGTCTCTCTGGTGACCCTCATACATGCTCAGGGGCCAGGCAGGCAAGGCCTGACCCCAGCCAGTCTGCATCTGGTCAGAGAGCCTCCGGGCCCTCTGGAACAGGGGGGCCTAGGAGGCGTGTGGGGAAGCTCTCTGGAGGAGCCAGGAGTGCTGGGTGGACGGGGCTTGTCTTCTTCAAGTCAGAGCTGCAGACAAGATCTGCATGACCACAGCCTGGTCTGGCCCCTCCGCCTCAGGCTCAGTCTGCAGCCCTGGCCTGTCTGGCTTCTGCATCGCCCCTTCTGGTGTGTAGAGCAAGGACACGGCGGGGCTGGCAGCCTGGGCTCCTCTTCTCTTCTCTGTCTACCTCAGCAATAATCCCTCTGAACCTGGCGCCCTTGCCTGGTGAGGCGCCGGCCTGCCCTGCCCGCCTCCTGGGTGCTCGTAGGAACTCCAGAATCCTACTCTGTCCTCTCCATCAAGAGTCTCTCCGTTCCGCAAGGCCTCTTCCCTCTCCACCACAACCTTCAGTTAGTTTCACTCACCCTAATTACTGCAGCACTAAATCAATACTCAATGATTGAGTCAATCATCTAATCTTCCTGGGCTTTAGGGATCATTTAGAGTTGATCCCCGGCCTCTACAGTGAGAAGATGGCACTTGCCTTCCCGCTAAGCGGCTGTAATAACTGTCTGGCGGTTTCCTAGAGAGGTTTCACCCAAGATCCGTCTCCATTAGGCTTGAGTGATGCCTTTTATTTATCTATTCTCTACATCCCCAAACCCTAGCACAGCTTTCAGCAAAGAGGAGGGGCTCCGAGTGTGGTTTCATTAGTTTGTTCTCCTGACCTTAATTCCAGTGTTGCGCCACAGCCCAGCCGCGCCTCTCCCTGGACTCTGGTACTTCACGCTCCTTCGGGCTTTGCTCTTGGGACTTGAGCAAGCCTTACCTTATCTCCACATTGAGTCCCTCAAAACACAAACAGGTGTTTACTATTCTTTAAAACAGAGAGCTGAGGTCAATCTCTATCATCATATGTTTTCTCCCCAAGCCCTCAAAAGCCACTGACCCCAGCCCACCAGAAATAGTTCCTTTTACATAGATACATCTCATTTCTGAACATTCTCCAGAGTATATCTCTGACCACAGATTCGGTTCCTGTATTAAATGACAAAATAAAACATACAGCCTTTCAGAATGTGGCAGCGGGTCATGAATCTTGGTGCACCGGATGGGGGGAGCATGGGTGGGGTCAGGCCCAGGATGCCTGTGTGGCCTGGCGGGAGGGCTTGGGGGAAGGGAGCTACCACAGGGAGTGGGGCAGGAGGGGCCTGCAGATGCCCATCCAGTCCCTGGGTGCTGCGAGGGACGGGCACTCAGCCGCCCACCTCCAGAGCTCGGATAGCGGACTGGAAATGCCTGCCATGATCTGGGCTGTAAATCGTTCCCCTCCCCACATACGTGGATCCTAAACCTCAAGTGAGTGAATAACCAAAACAAGCACAAATCACGGATGCCACCAGGTGTGTTAGGTAACGCACAGAAGCCTACTGTACGCACAGGGCATCAGCAGGCCTGAGCCACCTCTCAAGCCCCTGAGGTGTCACTGTCTCCACCTCTGTCCAGTGAAATCCCACAGGATGGGTGAAGCCAGCCAGGTGGACGCAGGATGTTGTGTGGGGTGCAGAGGCTGGCCTTGCAGAGCCCTGGGTGCTGGGCTCAGCAGTGGACCATGGACCCTGGAGCCTCGCGTGAGCCCTCTATGCCCCTTGGTGACCCAGGAGGCATGCACTGAGGACGCCTCTGTCTGGAGGGGAGTTCCCTGGGTTCCCTCTGTGAGAGTCTGTGTGTTGTTTCCTTTGGAAGCTGCGCTGTCATTTTAAATTAAATTGCTGCTGCTGTGGTTTTGTCACCGTGTGCCTTAATTCATGTGAATCCGATTGAGCTCCCCTCGGGAGGCTGCTGAATGTGGAATCAGAGTTGAATAAATAACAACCAGACACGTCAGGGTTCCCACGTCTGTGACTTCAGAGAAGCACCCGTGGGCTGTGCTCCCGGAGCCCAAGTGGGCCGGAGGGCAGTGGCCCCGGTCCAGCCTGCCTGCTCCCGGGCTCCCCGGTGGGCCAGTGGTCCGGTGGGAGTGAGGGCCCTGCGCTGGGCTCTTCTCTCTATATGTTTTGACTGGCTGTGGGGATCAGCGCCCCTTCCTGTGCTCAGTGGTCTGTGGCTATCCTCTGGTTTAGACTTAGACAGCTGTCAAGGTTACAGCAGGTGGGGTTTGGGTGTTCATCCCTCAGTCCAAGGACACTGGACCAGTGGGATCCGGTGGGACAGCAAGAAGGGCCAGCCTGCCTTCCTGCCTGGAGAACACTGGGACGAGGGTCCCAGGATCCCAGGCTGAGCTGGACATCAGCTTGCAAACCAGGGAAAATGAGTTCCTTCAGCTTTTGTTACCTGTCTGTCAAACCCAGAGGCAAAGCCCTAGGGCTGCTCCTGGCTCTTTTTGGGGGGGGACCACGGGCCATAGAAGGCTATGGGGCACAGGGACCCCACCTCCTAACTCTAGGTACACAGCAAAACAAGGATGAGGGGCAACCGGAAAGCACCCCAGAGAGGGTGCCTCTGCATCCTCTGTGTGAGTGTGGTGGGGTGACAGGAAGGTCCCGACTCAGGAAACACACAGGAAGCAAAGGTTCCAGGCCTGCTCTACTGACGGCCAAGGTTAGCAAATTATTTCCGATTTTAATAATGGAGATTAAAAATAACCTAGAGAGAGTCACTTCCTTCAGCCATGCACAGATGCCTAGCAGATCTGCCCCGAGATTCCAGGTGCATGATCCACATTCTTCCCACAGACAGTAATGCATGCTGGGTCGGGAGTGATCGTGCCCCCACGCAGGAGCCAAGACCCCTGAGAAAACATTCAGATGTGCATACTGCTTTCGCTCTTAGGACAAATTCTTAACCCAGGACCCTGCATGAGCTTCAGGGGCGGCACTGAGAGCTCAAAATGGCAAGAAAAACAATGGAGAAAAGAAGAAGCCAATTGTAAAAACAAAGGCTAACTCTTGTCGGTGTGCTCGCAATACACATGCTTACAAGTTTACGTAGCCTCTGGGTTTCATGCCTCGCTTTTCCCATCCCAAGATAAGCACTTACACAATATTAAAAAGCAGTTTCTTCAATTACTTAAAAAAAGAAAACAACTTCAGGCACCGTCACGGTTTGGACCTTGAATGTCCTCTTCAAGGCCCTTGTTTGGAAGGCTTGGTCCTCACTCCATGGTGCTATGGAGACACTGGAGCCTTTGGGAGGTGGGGCCTAGTGGGAGGCAGTGGGTCCCTGCAGCAGTGTCCTTGAGGGGAGCAGAGACGCCAGACCTTCTCTCTCTGCTTCCTGGCTGACCCCGCCTCCCCACCCTGACGCTCTGCCTCACCACAGCCTCAAAGCCCTGGGGCGGCGACCCCTGACCGCGGTGTCTGAAACCCTGAGCCAAATAAATCTTCCTCTCTGTGAGGGGATTATCTCGGGTGTTTGTCACAGTGACAGGACACTGGCTCGCACGGCCACCTGCACATGCATGTTCTCCCAGGAGAGTTCCCATCAGTGGTCCAGACACCAAGCAGGCCAGGAGTCTCCCTGGTGGAGCTCAGCTGCCGCTGCTCCTCCTACGGTCCGTCGTATCCCACTGGTGTCCCTAGAAGGTGGTGAGAGAAGAAATGCTCCCTAACAAGGGCAGTCTGAGACAGTCACGGTCTGGCTTCTCTAAGCGTGGCCTGGCAGCTCCTAAACCCAAAGACAGGAGTAACAGCATAAAGACGTTACAGGGGTATCAAACCACATGGCACGGACTGCCTTCAGCACCAGGCTGCCCCTTGCGGAGTCGGCCGCAGAAGGCAGGGCCAGAGGCCCCGGCAGGGATCTGCACAGGGGTGGCTGCTCCTCCGGCAGCACCCTGAGATCTGCAGGCAGGACCATGGCCAAGCGTCTGACCCTGGGCTACCTGGGCTATGTCCAGGGCACTCTGTGCTCTTGGTTCTCCCTCTTTAGATCCAAGCTCTGCAGACCAGGAGTCCCTCTGGGCCGACTGAGGCACCTGCACCTCAGCACCAGGAGTCACAGGGCTCTGAGTTCTGCTGTGTCTTGTGAAACTACAGACAGAACAAGCAGGGCCCAAAAGAAAGCGGGGAAACCAGGTAAGACAGGGGAAGCACACAGGCTCCGTTTTAAAAATGGAAGGCACAGGGCAGAGGAGGGGCAGGCTGAGGAGGGAGGCTGTAGCAGCCAGCGAGGCTGCCAGGAGCTGCTGAGAAGCCCAGCCTGAGAAGCAGGGCCACCAGAAGCCTGAGAGCAGGGAGCTGCAGGAGGCTGACGGTCACACAGGAAACAAGACCTTAGCAAAACCCAGCCGCAGAGACAGCCACAGAGAAGGTTGCATGAGCTCTGGAATCCTCCCTGAGGATCCCCCCTGGACCTCAGGTCCACGTGTCCACCTGGACATTTTGGGGCTTCTCACCTGGGGCTTCTCAAAGAAGTGTTAAACTAACCCTGGAACTCTGGGGATGCAGTGACCCCTGTCCTCACGCAGCCTGTCCCCAGTGCCATTCAGTGAGCACCGCCACCTGCCCACGGGCTGAGTAGGCCACCCCTGAGAGCTCCCTCTCTGTCCTTGGCCCTCACACATGTAGGCTCCTTCCTCATGGTGTGGACGCGGCCTTCCTCCTCACCAACTCTCTCCCTTGTCTCCCACGGGTGGCAATAAATGCACATGGCTCCCTTGTGTAGTGAGGATGGGCTTCCCGGCCTCCCTTGCAGTTAGCTGAGGTCACGCATCAGCTCTGGCCAGGGGTCTGAGAGCACAGTGATGTGTTTGCCCTGAGCAGAGGTGGCCATTGTGTCCCTGCAGCACTGGGTTTGCAGGAACTCTAACACCTCCAGCCTGGGTCTGCTGCCTGAGTCACAAGAGGGGCTCCCTCCCTGGTCTCTCCGGAGCCCCCAGCCTCACTCCGTCCACTCTGTCCCTAGAGGCAGGTATGGCCCATGTTCTTGTATACATGTGCCCGCACGCATGGACTCCTTCTCTGTCTCCTCACTTTTCTTAGAAGAATCCCACTGACTATCCATGTTGTGCCAGGCTATCACTCTCCTCTCTCGTCACCCTCCTCACTCTCTGTCCCCTCTCCTCAACACCCAGCCCCCAGCCTCCTCTCAGCTCCTCCCACAGAACCCTCACACACCTGCCCATGCAACAGCTGCCAACCTGCTCTCCACTCTCCTCCCTGATCCTCCGGATGTCAGCCCCCGTGTCCCGACATGGAAGGCCCTCCCCGGGCTTCTCCACACTATGGTTCTGTGACACCCTCTCACTGAACCACGCTTCTGCCTTAAGGGCTTTATTTCTGTGCGTAATTCGTGATTAATGGACATAACTCTTACTTTGATATCGACTCCACCTGAGGCTGCGAGCTGTCCAGGAGCAGGGCCCTGGCTACTCCCTTGCTCCCCATGCCCAGATCTCTGCACACAAGGACGCAGATGCTGTCTGCAGAGTGGATGAATACGCTGGGACACAGAGCACCATGTGGTGGGACTCCTGTGCCACCCCATTGCCAGGCCCCGTGCAGACCTGGTGGGGATTTGGGTGTGTTTTCTCATTCTGCTGGGAGGCAGCCACAGCTGGCCAGCAACCAGCCAGCCCCTCCCTAACACAGCGCACTGGTTCAAACACCAGACTTACTCTTTTCTAATAAGTCGTCCGCTGGTGTCCGCGTCACTGGTTTTCCCCTAGTGTGTACATGTCATGGTAGGGCATCAGATCTGAAGGTCATGCCGACCAGGGCACCAGCAGGGCAGGGGTCAAATACTTGACCCACTTGGCCTGAGCTCTCTTTGCCTGAGACGTTCCTCAGAGGGGCACAGGGTAGCAGCAGTTGCCAGGAATGTGCACCGGACAGACCAGGCCAGCTTTGGATTCTGGACTCGCTAGTTGAGGGCCTTTGTCCAGCTGCAGGAGCTTTCCGAGCCTCCACGCCCGCAGCAACAGCACTGCTGTCTCCGAAGTCGCGCTGAAGACAGGGACTCCTGCACGGTGCTGAGCCCAGTGCCTGGCACAGCAGTCTTGCTCCACAAATGTTAGATATGCTCTGATAATTCGTCCTATTTCTGGATCTACATCTGTTCCCCTGAAACTTCCTTCCATCTGTCTTATAATCCCTGTGGCCGTGCAGAATAGACCTGCTCTCCACGGCACACGACAGCCCGTCCAGGCTGTGACAGGAGCCGTCGTCCTCAGAATCCTCCTTCCCACCCTGTGCACACCCAGTTCCACGTCAGCCTCACCCCGTCGAGTACACGCTTTACTGGCCCGCAGACCAGCCGGACCCCCTTGTCATCCCCGTCCTGACTGGCTCTCAGCCCCCTGCCTCCCCCCGCCCTGGGACTCGCTTCACTGGGACGAGTCTTTGCCTTCCCCGAAGGCAGTATTTTTTCTAATTTGTTCGAGCACCAGCGTTCCTACTGAGCTGCAGCCTGTCTAGCACTTTCTTCCTGGAATAACTTTTCACCCAGAAATCAGAAGGGGAGGATCTCCGTGGGTGCTGTGGTGCGGAGTGCAGGAGAGGCTGCTGCGCTAAGGCCGCTAAATCTCCCTGTGGCCTCTGCTGAGGAAAGGTGCCTTGTCGGGGACCCCACCAAGGGGTAGCGGGCAGCAGGCCAGACCGGCCAGACTCGGCCGAGGCCCTCCAGGGCTCCTGAAGTTTACCCGACTTTGGTCTCAACAGCACAACTGTTCTGCCGGCTTCCCCTCCAGCGTAGACCGCTGTCCTGGAAAGGATGGCTACTCCTGGGGACTCTAGCCCTCACTTGCTGAGCCTCCACCTGCACTCCCCAGGCCTTCCCACGCAGTGGTGGTCTCCTGGCCAGGCCTGCTCCCCTGCCCACCACAGCGTGAGCACTGCACTGAGGCCCTCTGCCACCCCACCTCTGCTGCACGGCACACCCGCGCTCTCTCCTGTCCTGGCTTTCAGGTGTGAGAGCAGCTGTTGGTCCCCGAACCCCTCACCTGGGCCAGCTCCTCGCACAGGGCTCAGCTTTCCCGAGGCCAGGCGCCCTCCTCCAGGCAGGAGTCAGGTGCGCCTCTGCTTGGCATTGAAATGGCGTCGTGTTTCCTTCAAACCTCATGGCTCACCTGTCTTCCTCCCGGGTTCTGTGTGGTTCCAGGGACTCTCCCCCAGCCGCCTCTGCGCATCCCTGTGATGTACAGTTAGGGTTCCTCCTCGGGTGAGGACTCTGAGGCTCTGCGAGTTTGCAGACCTGTCTAAGGTCACGCAATGAGTTTGTGGCAAACTTTAAATGCAAATCCAATGGCCTGAACTCCAGGAGGAGGTGCCACATGGACACACAGGGCACAATGATGCTCAGAGCAGTGCCACCGTCCCTCCCCTTGTAGACTGATACACCACATCCTGCAGCACGGAGATTCAGCTTCTGTCTGCAGCAGCTACAAGCAGAGTTTGGGTTTCCAGAAAATCAGCCTCGGTGAGCCCCCAGTTCCTATGCACAGAAACCAGCGGCTGCCCCAGCAGCCTGTCAACGGAAGCCATGGTCCGAGTGACCCCTGGAGCAGGCTCTGTGGGCGAGGTGGCACAGGACCTCCCCTCCTCTAGGCAGGCGCAGCGGTTGACGTGGTGTGACTTCTGGGAGGCAGCAGGATGGGTAGCGCGGCCAAGGGGAGGCATGGAGGGCAGGCAGCGCGTGGGATCCTGCATGGGTCGAGGGGCTGCAGGGCTGCCTGAAGTGCCAGGTGAGCACAGGCCTCGTGCCTGCCCGGCACGCACCCCACTTCTGGACCACCCCGCCCCCTAGCTTTCACTTGGCACACACGCCACTTTCACTATCCCAGACAGCGTTAGGGATCCTATTCTCAGTTCTCACACAAGCTGTCCAAAAGCGGCGCCTTCCCCACTCCCACCTGGCAGATGAGGGAACCGAGGTCCCTGGGGTTTACTCTGTTGTTCAGCATCAAGCGATAAGCAGGTGTCCTCTGGACCCGACTCCCGGTGCCCGTCCACAGACCCCAGGGCAGCCACGGTGGCCTGACCAGCAGGTGCACGGCTGCTCTGGGCTACAGGGAGAGGCGACTCCGGTCTCCTCCTTCTGCTTCCCCAGAGCCTCCAGAGCTGAGGCTCAGACCAGGCCTCCTCCGTGAGGGACTCTGCTCACCAGAGCCCCTCACACACACAGGAGAAGCTCACGGCCGACTGCACAGCCCACCAGCCCAGGAAACAGACGCAGCTTATAGGACCAGGCTGTAAGTGAGACACTGGGGAGGACTGGCCTGGTGCCTTCGGAACCCAAAGCTTCCCAGACCAAGGAGGGAGCCCCGGCCTCCAGGCCCAGCTCTGGGGGCTGTTGAAAATAGGGCCGGTGTGGGCAGGGGAACTCAGGCTGTCAACATGAGGCCTTTGACAAGGCTGGTCCTGACAGCCCCGGAGAGCCTCACGTCCCAGCGCTGTGGCTATTTATAACCTGCGCTCCATCGCCCGGAAGCAGAAGGAACACAAGGAAGCCATGTGGTAAGAGACCGGTGAGGTGCAGTGCAGGATCTCCTCCTGGGGAGGCACAGGGCTGCCAGGTCTGTACCTGGGCAGAAAGCCAGCCGGTGCCTGGCTACAGCCCCAGCCCAGGCGCCCCAGGAGCCGCAGGTGCGGAAGTGCCCTCAGGTGCCGGCAGCAGCCTGCTGAGAGCCTGAGAGAGCCACACACCCAGGCTCCACCAGGGAGGCTCTGGACGGATGCACGTCGGGTGTGCCCTGAGCACCAGGATTTTTTAAACTTCCCTAAATGATTCCAATTAGCAGCAGAATGTGCAAATCAGTGGGTCAAAAATCCAGAAGCAGATTATGTGACTTAGCACATCAGTCCCTCTTTGGGACCTTGGTTCCCTCCTGGTAGAACAAGCAACTCAGACTAAGGAGTAAATCAGCTTCTCTCCAGCCTGAATTTCTGATTTAAGATTCTGTTGTCCTCAGCCGCGATACCCTGCGTAACTTGCAATTTTTGCTCGGAGTTATTTCTTAAACTGGGGAAGGAAATAACTACAGAGCAAAATCAGGCAGAGCTGAGCTCTCTGGTTTCCGGGCTGTGCTGTCCGGGGCAGGCCATTGACCAGCTGGCCGCCAGCAGCAGGTCGAGCCACGTGGAGTGGCGGTGCCCACCCGTGGGGACACGTTGATGTATTAGGTGGGCCTGAAGCGTCTCCCACGGTAATCTCAGCTGGTGTGGTTCTGTCTGAATTGTCGGTGCTTCTGACTGTGACATCCACTTCCTCGGCGTCCGGCAGCTTTCCCAGGCTATTATCCACCATCATTTCTATCTGGAGAGAGCCTGAGCCACCTTTAGAGAAGAAAGGAGCAGCCCGGGAAGGTAGGCGTGCTCTCTCCTGCGATGAGCTTACAGAGAGAGAAAAGGCCAACAAAACACACAGAGACCTGGGAGGGAGCAGCCCCTCCTGCCTCCCTCCTGCATGGCCGGGGAGGACCAGGCTCCCCCAGCCTCCTCCATGACCTGAAGCCTCTCAGCCAGGCCTATGCTGGCTCTACAAAAGCCCTGGGGCCACCACAGTGGCCTCCCAAGGAGTCTGCCTGTCTCCAGCCTCTTCTCTGTGGCTCTATGACTGGAGGTCAAGAAAGAAATCAATCTGATCCTGATCTCCCCTTCTCCACGTTCCTCAGTGGATCTCCCAGACTCTCAGTACCACCTCTGAAATATGAACACCTACTCTGAGGTTCAGGAGCCTCCCCAGGCCCCACGAGCTCCCAGGATGAGGAGTGTCCACAATTGCCCACACCTCCAGCTCCTGAAGCAGGCCAGAACTTTTCAAGACTGGTTTCCATGTCCAGATCTCTGGGTCTCCATATAAGGGATGCACTGGTCTCATCTGGGGTCCAGCAATGTGGGTGTGGACTGGGCATCAGGACGTCAACACTGGGGGCAGCTCAAGGTGGGCCTCCCTGCCTCTGTGCTTGGGGAGTCCTGCTGGTCCTGAGTTCCATTCCAGCCTCTCGACTCTGTAAAGCCTCCCTGCCCCAGCCCCGCCTCTGCCCATAGTGGAAGGAGCACTGTGCGTCTCCTTCAGGAGGATGGCGTGCTCCTCACCCAGCTCAGGCCGAGGATCTCTCCCCAGCTCTGCCTCGCTCTCCCTGATACTCTGCAACTTAGTCCTGAAATGTGGGCAGCACTGGGCACCAGGCCTCACGCTGGGCACTGGAGAGGGGGAGAGGGCCAGCCTGGAGGTGAGCGTCCTCCTTCCACAGCACCCTTGGCCGTGGGGCTGCTGTAACCTTGTCCCTGGGCATGGCAGTCGGTCTGCCCTTGACCTGGGCAGCGTCCTGCCCCCATCCTCTACTCTGCCCCCTCGGGTCTTTGCGAGGTGGATGGCTCACCCTCGTCCTGAGGGGTCTGGGTCCTGAGTGTTCTGCCCTGCTGGTTGGATGTAGTCCTCTAGTACTTGTCCCCGTGGCTGAGGGGCATGCACAGGTGGCTACAGGGCCCCTGGGTGTCAGGGACACCCTGTAATTGCTCTCAGCAACTCCTCCCTCTATCCTGCTGATCAGGAGCTGTGGCCCCCACATGACAGCAACCCCTTCCCTGCATGTTGGTTTGTAGACATGAAGAGGCCAAAGTAGCCAGAGAGCCAGTGTCAGCTTCCAGTTCAGGGAGCATGCTGGAACACAGACCCGCCTTGGACACTGAGACCCTTGTTCACGGTGGCCACATCATGGCAACACAGAGGCCAAGTTTGGCGAGTACATCATTCTAAGCAGTAGACAGGGGAGGCTCTTCCACTTACTTCCCCTGGATCCCAGCCCCAGGTCTCAGCAATGGCAGAATCAGCATCCTCCATTGGACATCGGTCACTGAGGCTTGGCCTGTGTCCCCTGGAGAGGATACGTAGAGGTCCTTGGCACCTGTGAGCATGACTCTCTGCAGATGTAGTCAAGGTGAGATCAGTAGGCTGGTCTCTGCTCCCACACGACCGCTGCTGTGCTCAGAGAGGGAAATGTGAACATGGACGAGCCCGGAGGGAGGACGATGGGCAGAGACGGCGGAGGAAGCAGGGGAGAGTGGGGTGATGCTGCCACCAGCCTGGCTGCCAGGCCCAGCAGAGGCAAGGAAGCATCCCTCCTGCAGGTGGCAGGGACTGGTCCCTGGGCCTCAGACGCATTCTCTGGCTCTGTGGGGGAGCGAGTTGGGCTGCTGTGGCCATCAGGCTGTGGTGCTTTGCTGAGGACTCCCTGGGACACTGCTGTAGAGGCAAGAGCTCAGCATGTCCAGTGGGGAGTGGGCTCTCTGTAAGCCCGGGACCCTGGGCAGAAGCACTGTGAGCAGGACATGTGGGCCAGGGTCCAGAGTACGTGCTGCCAGGACAACCCACCGCTTCTCCTGGGATGGAGGTGGTCTGACCCAACCCCTGCCACCAGGTGAGTGGCTGGTTCCAAAGTCACTGCCCCAGCATCCTTATGAGGGGAAGAGGGGACAGGAATCAGAGAAGATGGGGCTGTGGTCATGGACACAAATCTTGGAGTGAGGCAGGACAGTGGGCTGCAGAGCATGGGTGACCCCAGACCTCCAGGAGGAGCCGCCTGCCCACCTGGGCCTGGCCCAGTACACCTGGTGTCCACATCTCACCCAAGAACTGTCAAGAGAATGACTTCTAGTGGTTTCAAGCGTGAAGTCTGTGGCCATGACTACAGCAGCCACAGGTCACTGACCGACTCGTGTTTCATGGTTTCTATCTCTACTGAGGCCCAGGAGGACCCAGGAGTAGCCCTCAAAACAAGAGAGGAGGCCAGGCTCTGCTCTGCAATCCCAAGCTTCATGCTGCTGCACTCCGAGGGTTCCACACCTGCCCCGGGGTCACTGCAACCTGCCGCTTCTCACCCAAGCGGCAGAGCAGCCGGCATGGCCCTGCCACCTGCAAAGGGTGTCTTGTCCTGACTCCTCTCAAAATGGGCCGCTCCACAGAGGCCTGAGCCTGACACCCAAAGGTGCACAGCCTGCCCCCAAACCTCCACCCTATCAGACCCTCTTAGTGGCTGGAGTGACCTGAGGCAGCAGCGTGGTGGTTCCCTTGGAGGGAACCCACTGGCTCCCGGGGAACGGCACTGGCAGCTTCCCACAGCTCAGGGAAATGCCGTTCCTAGCTGCACCCCTGCCCGCGGTAGGAGAGAGGGCAGGGACAGTTCTCAGCTTACTGCACAGTTCAGCCCAGCCCCGGCCTGGTCCAGAGGAGACAGGGGCATCATCCAGGGAAGGGGGACATACATGCTTAGGAAAAGAGGGAGCAGAAGATCTTCCAGGCAGAAGACCAGCCAGACAAAGCACGAAACCTCCTGACCTGTGTCTGGCAACAGGTAATGCATCCCCGGGTTTGGGGCTGGGAGAACAGACCACGAGCACTTGCAACTTTCAGAAGGAAGGTGAGGATGCTATTGAAGATTGATTTAGCTACCTGGCTGTTTGTCCCAGTTTCTGACTTGGAAAATGTTCGAATCCTCCCCCCTGACTTTGAAGATTTCCAGAACAGAGAAGACCCACCCTCCTGCACACGGAGGCTCAGCTGGAGCCACGGCTCACTCCTCTCCTCTTTCAAGTCCTTGCTAACAAGGAGCCCTGATCCCCCCGCCCCCAGCTCATTTTTCATTTTACACAAGTAAACATCTTTTAATTGAAGCTCCTGGGCATTTAACATTATTTATAACTCCACAAATTAAAAGCCTCATGGAACTCTGGTTACATCTCATAACCGGTGATTCCGGACTGCTCCCTAATTATTTGGGAGATGTTGTGTAGCATCAGTAATTATAGAGTTGATTTAAAAACGAGCAATCGGAGTTGCCATTTCAAAGGGAGCCACACAGACAACGTGTGTTTGGACATCAAAGTCTCTCGGGAGCAGCGGCATCTCAGATTCTTCCTTCCCTCTTCATCTCCAAGGATCTCCGCGCCCGGGCTCCGCCGTCCCTTGCCTTGTTTCAGGGTCTAGAATTGTCTCTCTTTACTAGGGGTTGAGTGTCCTCTATCAGAAATGCTCAGGGCCAGAGTGTGTCTGATCAGAGGAGTTTTCACATTGTGGAACATCTGCACACCCACAGCAAGATGCTGGTGGATGAGCCCCAGGTCCCATCACGAGATGTACGCTCACGCTCACGTCTACCTGCTGCACATAGCCTGATGGTCACTTTACACATTTTAATAATCTGGGGTGTGATCTGAGGTTTCATGGTGTGGAACTTTCCATGAGTGGCCTCACGTTCATGCTCAGAAAGCTCCAGATGTGGGCTTTTGGATCAGCATGCACCAGCTGGTGTTACCCTCCCCAGTTCACCCGAGTTTCCTCTGAGGCCCCGTCCTCCACCACCATGGTCCCCTCTTTTAGGAATTTGATTAAAATGGCAGCCCCCAGCTTTAATCCACAAGAACCTCACTCCTGTGCCCAAATCCCTGTTCTTTTGGGCTCCTCCAGAGCGGTCTGCTCAGCGGCCATGGGTGAACTCCAGGGAGACAAGGTAAGTGTGCTGTGCTCCTCCCAGTCCTGGACTTCAGGAGACATTGGCTCAGATGGCCCGATGTGGCTTTGCTTCTAGTTTGCTGAGTCGATGGGCCACCAGAGGCTGCTGGGCAGTGGCTGTGCTGGGCACTGCGAATGGCCATCTTGGGCCACATGGAGTCAGGAATGCCTAGACTTCCCCACAGGCCTCTGGTTTCTGCCTTGTGTTCCCTGTCCTGCCTGCAGATGCCTGTCTCCCTGGCAGCACCTCTGTAGTCCCTGTAAATTTGCCCATCAGGGGAGAAAGCCACCAAACTCTTGCCCTGGCCCCCAGCGGACTTCAACCTGTGGCCCTCTGCCAGTTCACTGCAGGATCCTGCTGGCAGCTCTGGGCCGCCTGTCCCTGCTGCGTGGAGTCCTTCTGCACCTATGCCCTCACGCTTCAGCACCTTGGAGAGCTGCCCCAGGCGTGAAGTCTGTGGAGCTCAGCCTGGTGTTAGCCTTGGTCTTGGCCCGTGGCAAGCACAGGGAAAACATCCCAAGAAACAAGACATTCTGCAGGAGGCAGAGGACCACAGCCTGTCCCTCTGATGTGGCTGACCAGTGCAAGGTGTGCAGGTCGTGCACTGGTACAGGGCCTTCAGGAGGCACGTGTGGGGTCCCGGGGGAGCAAAGCTATTAGATGCGACACTGCAGCAGGAACCCTAGAGCGGAGTGCTCGACTTAGTCTCGTCAAAATCAGAAACAGTCGTTCTGTGAACAGCACTGCTGTGAGGACGCAGAGCCCAGCTGAGGCCTGGGAGGACACCAGCCAGCCACACGCAGACCAATGCCCAGAATGTGTCTGGCAGGGGCCCCACCAGCCTCTGACAAAAACAGGAGGGTGTGTGCTGTCCACTCCCCGCGTGGCCCGCCCCAGCTCCGAGCCCATGTGCAGCACCTACCATGCTGGGTGGGGTGGGTGGGGCTTTCTGCCCTCCACCCTCCCTCGCTGCCCCGGGGTCGCCCACCCACTCCCCTGTGCCTATAGGGTGGACCCCTGGCCACCATGCAGGCAGGAAGCAGAGGGCCTGCCCGCACCCTCCTGTGACTCCTAGGGGGGCAGAACCCCGACTGCCCACCAGGCCTTGCAGACAGCAGGGGTGAGGAGGGTGCAGTGCCCACCGGCTCCAGCTACTACCACTGATTCATCCCGTGATGCCAGGTGGGGCTCAGTGCCTGTTGCTGTCCCTGCAGGGGAGTCAGAGCACTGCCTGGCTCCCCGGGCAGGGGCAGGCTATGGCAGGGTGGAGCCCCTCTGCTTGTCCCACGGAAGCTGCAATGGGTGTGTGTGCCTGTGTGTGTGTGTGTCTATGTGTTTCTGTGTGTGTCTCTGTGTATCTATGTTTCTGCATGTGTGTGTCTGTGTCTCTCTGTGTGTGTCCATGTGTTTCTGCATGTGTGTATGTGTCTGTGTGTATATGTCTATGTGTTTCTGTGAGTGTGTGCCTGTGCCTGTGTATATGTGTGTATGTGTCTATGTGTTTCTGTATGTGTCTGTGTCTGTGTATGTTTCTATGTGTCTACACACACACCACACTACACACACCATACTACACACACGCACTTACACTATACACACACACACACACACACATTTCAGAGAATCTGTCCCTAAACCTGTTCTACCACAACTCCTGCTTCCTAAAGCAGTAGGATTGGGAGGCAGTCGCTTTATTGATCACAGTGTGGTTTGCGGTCATCTGTCTCGTGTGGGTCATCTGCACTGGGGCTTGTGACTTCCCAGGTCACTGGTGTGTGAAAGTACTTGCAGCTCCCGCCCATTAGTTTTTTCATGTCTGTGGGGTCTGTAGTGTTGTCCCCTGATTCAGCCCTGATAATTCCTGGTCTGGTCTTGTCTGTCTTTCTTTCTTTCTTTCTTTCTTTCTTTCTTTCTTTCTTTCTTTCTTTCTTTCTTTCTTTCTGTTTTGGTATAGGCTTATCAATTTTGTTGTTTTTTTCAAATTAAAAAAAATCAGCTTTGTTGTTTTTTCCCTATTTTTCAGCTTTATTTCTGCTTATCTATTATTTCTTCCTTTTGCTCACTCTAGATTTTGCCTACTGCTTTCTAGTCAATGAAGGTGGAAGTTAGATGATTGGCTTATATCCTTGTTCTCTTCTATGTAAGCCATTAATGCTATTAATCTTACTCTAAGAGCAGCTTTAGCTACTTCCCACAGATTGTCATGGCCACATTTTAATTTCTCAGTATTTCTCAATTTCTCTTGAATCTTGCTTTGGGACCCTTGATGTATGCAATGGTATATGGTTTACTTGTCAAGTCTTTGATGAATTCCTTGCTGCTTTTCTGTTATTCTTTTCTGATCTAAGTCCTTTATGGACATCCCTTGTGATATTTCAGTGTTTTGACTTCTGACCCAGGATATGGCTCCTTTGACACCACACACCCTTGGAAAGAGCATTCATCCCACTTCTGCTGGTGATGCTGCTATCAAGACAACTGGATCCAATGGCTGATGTGTTTTCCTTTCCCTGAGAAACCTGCTCTCAGTTTACCTCTTCTGTCCATCTCTGAGAGAAGGGTATTAAAACCTCCATCCAAAGTGCAGATGTGTTTGTTTCTCATTCTGTTTCAGTCTTTGCCTCAATTTTTCTAAGTACTGCTGCTAGGTACATTCACATATATGATGCTGTGTCTTCCTGGTGAGTTGCTATTTCATTGTTGTGTTCTTTGTCTCTGGTGGTTTCCTTTCTCGGGTGGAGTCTGATTTATCTGATATTAGATAGACGCACAAGTGCAGAGCTGAAGCCTCTCCTCTCACTTCTCCAAGTCATAGGCATCTTATCACTGCATCTACACACATCAAAAGCCAATCAGGCAATGGTGTAATTTTGCTTTCAGTTGTCAAGAATAATTTAAAGAATCCAATGGGACAGTAGTACATTGCATTTTTTCAATTATTTATCATTCCCAGTGATACTTCTTCATTCTTGATTTTCCAAGATTCCTGCTGGCATTATTTCCCTTCTGCCAGAATAACTTTCTTTATAAATAATTTTAGAACAGACCTGTCGGAAGTGAATTCTCAGTTTTCCTTCATCGGAGTGTAACCATACTTCACCTCATTCTTGAAGGATATTTTTATTGTATTTAAATTTTTGTGCTGATGGTTCCCTTGTTTCAGCAGTTTCTAAATGTCATTTCAGTTCTCTCTGGCTTCTGCAAGGTATGATGAGAAATTTGCACTTAATAAAATTGTGTTGCTAAAAGTAACACAGGCAATTTTTCTGGATGCTATCAGGATTCCTTCTTGTCTTTACACCTCAGAAGTTTTATTTTGATGTGTTAGGTTGAATATTTCACTTTTTAAAAATCTTTTTGCATGTTGTTCACATTGGATAATTTATATTATTTTTCTGTCCACTTCAGTCTGCTATTAAGTCTATTTGGTTGCTATTTAACTTTGTTATATTTTTAAGTTACAAGATTATTACCTGTTTTTTCTTTATAACTTCTAGCTCTTTCCTGAGGTTCTCTCCCTTCCCAATTGTCTTTAGAATGTTTTCCTTTCCTTGGTGGAGCATATTTACAGTAGCTGCTCCACTGGTTTGGGTAAAGGCTCCTAACATCTGCTTCATGCTAATGCTGCCATTGGTGGTTTTATTCCTCTGCAAGTTGTGATTCCTTGGACCTTTGCATACTGAGTAATTTTGAATTCTACCCTGGATGTTTTCCATATTTCTTTATGATATCCAGGGTCTTGCTTAAGTCCTGTAAAGTGTTGACGTTTTTGTTTCAGAAAGCAGTAGGCCAGCTGACTTCAGGCCTACACTTCCAACAAGACTTGGCTGTGGCTCGAGAATCATCAGCACATTTCTTAAAACTCATATAGCCATTTGATCCACCGATGTGTGCTGTCCCCAGTGGTAATTCTGCGTCTGAAAGGCAGGTGGGCTGTTTTGTAGATATGATCTCTGTGTCGGCAGAGTCTGTCTGGGAGCAGGTGCACCTGCACACATCTTGGACAGTGCTGTGAGGTGGTTCTCCCACGTGCCCCTCTCTCCACAAGCATCCTGGTGCTTTTCCATTCCCCCTGGCTCCCTGGCCAGTCGCCCCCTCTGCACACACTCCAGCAACTGCAGCTGTGCATGGAGTCGAGCAGGAGGTGGGCACAGGAGGAAGCAGAGCGAAGGGGCTTCCCCATGCTTGTGAGACCCCAGACCCTCTGGTGGGAAGGGGTTGCCTCCTGTGTAGGTGTGGCTGCTCTGGGCTCCCTCTGGAGTTGCTGAACTGTTGTCAGGGATTGCTTGAGGGATGGAGCATGGAAGATCAGAGAAAAGAGGAAAAGGAAAAGTGGGCCATTTCCCCTCTCTCTGAGCTGTAATAGGCACCTTGCTGATAAGCCAAAGCTGGAGGGTTCTGGAGCGGGCTCTGCCCTCTCAGGTGGCCACTCCTGGGTTCCATACCACACCATGTTCAGGCTGAGGAATCTGGAGGGACCTCCGTGCCAGTAGGTGGTTCCCTGGATACTGGCCTCCCCTCCCGCTGCCATGCTGCCCACTCCTATTTACTGTTCTATGTCCTGGAGGGGCTGCCCCAGGCGTTCCAACCAGGACGTTTAACTTTCTCGCATGGCACAGAGACGAGTGTGCCCACTCCATGCCATCTGAAACCAGGACTGCCACGATTGGCTTGTATTTGTCCTGTTGCTCTGTGGAGCTGTGATGTGACACACACATGCACACACATGCACACACACACACACACACACATGCACACGTGTGCACGCATGTGCAGGCACATGTACACCTGCACTACCATCAAAGCGTCGGCTTCAGGCAAGCCTGGTAGAGATACTAATGTCTACAAGAAGCACTGAGGTGAATCCAGAGCCCACTCACTTTCTGGGATGCCTCACGGGACCTCCCCAAACTAAATCCTCATACTGCCAGAGTTAAACTGTAGCCCACACACCCGACATCACATCTCCAGCGGAATCCAGGCAGAACACACCCCCTGGAGGTGGGTGCACTAGCGACCTCTCCTGCTGCAGCAGAGATTGGAGCTGAGCCAGGGCTCACTTCCTCTCACTGACTCACCTCACCAGGGCCCTGTGGACAAGAGGAGAGTGTCAGATGCCTGCTCAGCATGTTTGACCAGCTGCCTTTGAAGGGCTACCTTTCCAAGGGCCAGGGCATCGGAGCCAGAGGGTGCCCCCGCACTCAAGGCTTAAAGGAGAGGGATGGTCAGAGCGGTGCCTGTCCAACCTCCAGGGATGCAGGTACCCACTGTCCCTCCCCAGGCTTGCCTCCAACCTCAGTGCAGCCTTCTCTGGAGCCCGCAGGTGAAGGCTGGCTGTTTACGGATCAGTTCACAGCATGTCAAGGTTCCAATGCCAGCATTTCCTCCCAGGTCAGGTGCCCACGACACTCCACAGGTGTTCTCCCACACACAGGCACATGGCTCAACACCAGCACCCTGCTAAGGAGGGCGTGTTCACAAAGGGAGGAACTGACGCTCTGATTTGTTGTGGGCTCTGGAAGGGGGGAGGATGAGCCGGGAGGAGGACTTTCTTCACTGGTTCATTTCTCAAGTGTCCCCGGGATACCTGGTGTCCCCAGGTGCAACACACAAGATTTCCACTGGTCCTGACATCCAGGTTGACCCTTTCTCCCCCACCCTGAAGTAGCGATCTCCATCTTTCCATTTCAGGCATTCCTTATCAAGTTGGTCTCCTCATTAAACCTCAACTGGCAGCAAATCCTGCCCTGGGCCATGGCCCCCTCTTCTCCTGGAGATTCTCCACTCAGAGCGGAAGGGACCTGCTGACGTTGTAATGGCAGCAGGTCCCACAGCTCCAGCTTTCTTCATTCCTTGT
Organism: Geosciurus inauris; assembly: GCA_004024805.1. Lineage (NCBI taxonomy): Eukaryota > Metazoa > Chordata > Mammalia > Rodentia > Sciuridae > Geosciurus > Geosciurus inauris. The sequence continues at coordinate 27,030 of PVHX01011736.1, forward strand.
TGGATTCATTGTAATATACCAAATCCAGGTGTCCAGTACACAGCTTCCCACACCTCTGCTTGGGCTGGCAGTGCAGTCCACCTCCCCAAAGCACAGTGCCCCCCCACAGCTCAGAGTGGACTTTCTATTCTTCCCACATTGTCCACAAGGACAGTGCTTAAGAGTGGCTCCACTCCATCCTGACCTGGCAGGCGGCTGGGAGCTCTGCCTGGACGCCTATGGCCATAGCTCAACCCTGGAGCCGTCTGCATCTCCCAGGATGCTATCCTTGGTGAGACTCAGCTCCTGCAGGGCTTCACCCCGCTGGAGGAAATGTCCTGTCCGCCTGGGACTTCCTCAGTAGAGCCTCGGCCACTCCTCACCTCATTTTAGGAACTCATCATGATGCCCGCCCTGTGGTTGGGTGGTGCCACCCAGGGACAGGCTCGTCCACAGACCCTGGTTTACAGGACACACTTGTGCCGGAGCTTTAGACTCATTCTTTGGACCCTGCATGCTTTTCCTTAATTTTAAAATTAATCTTCTGCTCATGTGTGGATGGCATTCCAGATTGACATACCTGTTGTGTATTTCAAGAATTTACTGGGGGAGGAAAAAGTCAAATAGTAGATTCTCCATTTCTGTTTAAGGTCAGCTTCCAAAGCAATAGTCGTCAGGGTAGAATGGCCAATGGAATAAAAAATAGAAAAACTGAGAATGAAAATCCATTGACAACAATTTTAAGATAAGATGGGGACACATCCTTCAGGACTATCAGCCCACTGGGGACACCTGGCAATCAGGGTAGGCTGCTCTAGCAACAGCAGAACCCTCAGGGTGCCAGGGGCTTGGAGAGATAAAGAGATCTGCTAAAATCACAGTCTGGAACTCAGGTAGGTTCCACAGAGAGCTCCCTCAGGGCTGCTGGATGATGGCCACTCGCCGTATTTAGTGCAAGAAATCACCTGTAGCCGGGCAGGGAACAACGGCGGTGTGTTCACTTGGGAGGGCGCTCTGGGCCAGAACTTTCCCTCTGACCACAACTCAGTCAGGTGGCCACGACAACAGCACAGGGAGCTGGACATGCAGCACCACTGTATGCCCGGGAGGAGGAACAAATGGATTTTGGTGGACAGCACTGCCTTGCACTGCCTTAGCTGACCTTGTGGCCACCAAAGATCCACTTCCTCTCTTGTCATGTACAAACTCCCCACCGACTGGGGAAAACAAGCCAGGCCCCTCCAGCTATTGCACCCAGCTCAGCCCAGGTTTGCAGAAGAGGTTCAGCCCTCTCCTCCTGTCCAAGTGCAGCTCCCCCTGGTCCAGTGATCTGGAAAGCAAGAAAAAGTGACCATCTTCTCTGTCGCCATGTGCTACACGTACCCAGCATAAAATAATGGCCCTGCAAGGGAACCTTTGGGCTGTGCGCCTGGCCCATGGCCATGGCAGATGCAGACCAACTCCTCCCCACCTGGGAAGAGGCTCCAGTAGTGCTCCCTGGAGGAGACACCCGTGTCCCTCAGCCCCATGGCTCTGCTCACCTTCTGGGAGGTCCCCATTGCCACCCCCAAGCATGACCACATCTGCCCACCCTGGGCCCAGGAAGCACCGCCCCTCGAGGCCACTCAGCCTTTCCTGTCCATTTCCCGTGGTTGAGTTCCAAGTCCTCCTAGGACCCTCTGATGCCTCTTGCAGCCAGATGCAAGGCTTGCTTTCAAATAGAACTTGGTAGACCTAGCAGGAGCAAAAGAGATCATTTCCGTGAGCCAGTAACCATACTGAAAGGATTTTTTTCCTTAGACATCACTTATAAATCTCTGTGATGCGTTACTTTCTCTGTCTCCATTCCTCTCCCTCTGTCAATTTAATGGCAGCTTCCTCTAGGTTAGGGGTGCAGGGGATAAGAGGGTTTGGTAAATAGACAGCATCCTTAATCTCCTCTTTGCTGCCTGGTTAAATTCCTTTGTTTAATTGAGAAGTTGTAATGGGATTTTGAAGCTTGATGCCTTTTCAATCTTATTTCCTGCTGCTTGGCCTCCATGAGCTCTTTCCCAACCTAAATTTTTGGATTCTCTGTCCTGTTTAATTTTCATTTGCTGACTATTTAATTATTGCCTGCACTCATCTCTTTTCTATAAATCCTTGCCGTAAGTGACAGGAGCAGACCCTGCCTTCCTGCCTTGGCCTGTCCCCAGCCAGGCAGAGCTTTCTTGGGCCTCGCCCTACCTGCTGCTCCTCCTGGGTCTTTGTTCTCCAGCCCACGTGGAGATTCCTGCACTTGCTACCGAATGCCATGCCCCCACCACAGACTTGACATTTCTAAAACTTGGCACCCCCATCTGTACATATGTAACAATCAGGGTATCCTAGAAAAAGAGAAGAAGTGGACCCACAATTTTTAATTACTAGCAAAAGCAAGACTGATTTCTTTCTCAGCCAGCACTTACCTACTTGTGGCCACAGTAGCAAGTCAGCTCTACCCCACGTGGTCCTCTAGGGATGCAGGCAGACAGCCATGGGCCCCCTCTTTATTCACAAGACCCCCTGTGGTTTCCCAGGTTGCTCTGTGATTGATAAGGGAGGAGAAGACCAAGAAGGGGCATGGTGGGTGTTTCATGGGTCAGGGCAAGCAGTGGCATGAGCTACTCTCACCCACAATGTGTTGGGTGGGACATGGTCAGGTGTTACACTGGGACACGTGGTCAGGCTGAGTTCTCAGGGCAAAGCAGAACTAGACTTTCTTGAACAGTTATCAGCTTGTGCCACAGGAAGGTCACTACAAACATTATTCCAAAGCTATGCTACATGGGTGTGTATGCCCTGGGATGGGAGCCCCCTAGTACCAGGGCCCGGGCACTCAGGAGCTCTAGAAAGCTTTAAACAGAAGGTGAAATCTGTCTAAACCTTTCTACAGGAGGGGTGAGGATGAGGCTGTGGGCACAGAGAGGATCCAGGCAGAGAAAACTACAAGGGTAGAGTTAGAACTCGTAAGAACATGGAAAGGAACAAGTGTCCAAATAACGTGAAACTTCTGAGACCATAGTTCTATGGAAGGAGAGAATGAGCAGTGAGAGAGGGGCCTGGGGAGGGGTGTGGTGGTCCTTGGGAGCATGGAGAACACGGTAGGGAGGAGAGATGGTGATGGGGTTGATGCTGGGGAAGAAAGTGGTTGGTTGGAACTAGGGAAGGTGGTAGGGATGGGATGAGGGAGGAGGGCAAGGGACAGTTCCTGGGAAGATGGCAGGATGAGTCTTGGAAAAGCAGTGAGTTATACCCTTGAGGAAGATGGTGGTGCCATAGCCCAGGGAACAAGGTGGTGGGGTGGTCCTGTGGAAGAAGGTTGGGGGTAATTGTGGGGAACACGACAGAAGGAATGGACCTGAGGAAGATCCTAGGGAAGATGATCCTAGGGTTGGATGATCCTAGGGAAGATGATGGTTAGGTGGTCCTGGGAAGATGGTGGTTGGGTGGTCCTAGGAAGATGGTGGTTGGGTGGTCCTGGGAAGATGGTGGTTGGGTGGTCCTAGGAAGATGATGGTTGGGTGGTCCTGGGAAGATGGTGGTTGAGTGGTCCTGGGAAGATGGTGGTTGGGTGGTCTTGGGAAGATAGTGGTTGGGTGATCCTAGGGAAGATGGTGGTTGGGTGGTCCTGGGAAGATGGTGATTGGGTGGTCCTGGGAAGATGGTGGTTGGGTGGTCCTGGGAAGATGGTGGTTAGGTGGTCCTAGGGAAGATGGTGGTTGGGTGGTCTTGGGGACATGGTGGGGATGGGCCTGGGAAACTAGTCAGGGGGCTGCTAAATAGCTAAGTAGATTCTCTTGGGACAGTGCCCAGTCGTGTCCTCCACCTGAAAGGAAACATGGACACAATTCCACACTCCTCTTCAGGCCTATCATGCCCCAAGGCAATGCAGCTGGGCAGGATGGGAGGAATGTGAGAGTGGGCTGAGCCTCTACCTAGGCCAAGCTGTTCCCTGAAGAAGACCGTGCTCAGCCCTGTCAAAGGCACGTTCTTGTGTGGGTGGATGTTCTCTGATCTCGGCTCCCTCTGAATGGCTGGATACAGCCTGTGAAGCAGAATACAGATGCTCCTGACTCAGGGTGGAATCACATCTCGACAAATACTTTGTTCATTGAAGACTTTGTGAGTCAGAGATGCATGGAACACCCCAACCTGCTGAGCATCCTGCAGGTGAGCACAGCCCACTATGGAGTCTCGAGGTTCTCTCGTGGTCACCTGGCTGACTGGGAGCTGCGGTCACTGCCAAAGCCCAGTCCCATGTGCACATCACTAATCTAGAATCAAAGTATGATGTCCCCTAAACAGGCACCACTTTGAAACATGGTGCAGCACATCAGTGGTAAGTGAGGGACCATCTGCACTGTCAGTGAAGGCATCCTCAGGAAACAGGGATGAATAAAAATGGACTTCTAAAATCACGATTTTGAAAAACAAAGCAGGATTTACTAAACTGAGCCTCTAGCTGTCAGTGGGACACAGATGGCAGGGAGGGCACTTGATACACAGAAGGGACCCTGTGTTTCCTGCCCAAGCCCCCAGTTCCCTTTGAGCCTCCTGTCTTCCTGGGCTGGGCCTGAACTCAGGTGCCCACCCAGGCTGCCCCGTCAGCCCCTCCTGGGTAACCTCAGGGTCAGGGCTTTAGACCATCAGCACTGGGTCCAGAGTGCTCTTCAAGCACCTTCTGCCAATGACTGTGAGCTCCTGGGGAGGAAAGGAAGCAGCCCAGGCCAAAGGCAGGATGGCCTTGGCTCCTGAGGGGCCCTGCAGAGGTGGCAGGACCCCAAAACCCAACAGAAACTCCTGTCTCAGAAACTCCCAGGGAACCTCACTATCTAAACAGAGATCAAAGACAGGAGAAAACAATTAGAACATTAGGAAACAACGAAGGGAAAGAAGCCTTTCCAGAAGTAAGAGCTGTGTCCGAGGCAGTGGGCTTGGGTGGGCCCTGGTTGGCCTCAGATGGTCAAGCACAGCGGGCAAAGAGAATGGAGATGCATAGGGAATTGGTGTTCTGAAGGACCTACACAGCAACACACAGCTGTGTGACAGAAAGCAGCTTCCCAACTCTTCGAGGTCAGGGACACTTGAATTTGCAAACCAAGACAAGAGGGAGGGATGGGGACAGCATCAGGGCTGCTGCTCTGGAGGACAGGAAGAGGCGTGTCTAAGGAGGGGCAAGCCCAGAGATCTCCAGCAACAGTCCAGAAAAGCAGCCAAGACAGCAGCGCATCGTCTGCAGCAGAAGGCCAGTTGTCCTGCGTGCAGATAAGAGACACGCTCCCACAGGAACACCAGAGACAGGCGTTCCCACAAGTCCTTCTTGGGAAAGAGAAAATTCTCTCTTCCAGAGAGACGAATCTCAATAAATACAAACAGAGAATCCAGTGCCAAAAGACAGGAATGAGCACCGAGACTATTAAATGCCAAGCTCAACTTAAGTAACCGGGGAGGCTGTGGCTGGGGGGACTCCGAGCAGAAGAGACATTGGTACACACAATGCAGCGACAGCCCCAGGGAAGCGGGGCCGACCACGGTGGCACTGCTGCTGGACCTGACGCCCCGCTCTGACATGTGTCAGAACGCAGCAAGGCTGCTCCCAACCAGGAGCGCCATGGATCACACGCCAGGGGGAACACGCTTCCAACCAAGGGTCCCAGAACAGCTGGGGACACCAAAGAATGAAGTTGAACCCCAAATCCACCCCACAAACAAACACTAGCAGAAATCAACCAAGCTCTAAGTGGCAGGCCCGAAACGGTCACATTTGTGGAAGGTGGCTCAGCACCAGTCTTGTGACCTCAACGTGGCAGTTGCTTCATATACACACGGAACACCTGAGGACCAAGCAGAGAAAGAGAAAACAGGTAAGTCGGACTCAATCAAAATTAAAAGCTTGTGTTTCAAAGGATGCCCTCCACAGAGCGGAAGGACCCACGGAAGCCAGAGACTCGTGTGCAGAATACGTGACGAGCCCTCATGGCTTCATCTGATAAGACAAATCCTGCTATTTAAACATGGGCAAAGGGTGTGACAGACATTACCCAAAGATGTGCAGACAGCCAGGGAGTGCAGGAGAGGGTGCTGGACGTGGGTGGACTCCAGGGAGACGCACACACGAGGCACAGCTGGGAGAGCCGCTCCCAGGAGGCCGCAGCGCCACGTGCTGGGGACAGTGGAGGGACGGGGACCCGCGGGCCTCGCAGGAGGAGCCTGCATCAGTGTCCCATGAGGACCGTCTGGTTGATCCTTAAGATGTCACATAGAGCTGCCACATGATCCGGCACGTCCCTCCGAGAAGGATGAAGACTGGTCCACAGGAACATGCTCAGGCAGCGAGTCCACGGTAACCAACGGGAAAGACCCAGAAGTCCCGCCGCGGTGAGTGGAGAAGCGAGGAGTGGCTTCTGCTACAGAGGAAGGTTGTTGGATGTAACGGGGGACGCTGGTTCAAGCCCTGTCCCCGAGCCACCTGTGGGCACAGGCTACTGTCGATCGCATCCCACGCAGCAGGCTGTCCTCACCAGGGCCCAGGTGTTGGCCAGATCACGCCCCATGAGGCGTCCAGATGGAGGGTCTGTGGAGGCCAGGGCCTGGGAAGGGCAGGGCTCCAGGCTCAGGGCCCACCTCTGAGCTGATGTTCCCAAGGACGGCGGCCCTGCTCTGGGGACCTCCTCAGACCACGGGCTCGTGTTTCAGAGGGGTGGTTTGTGCTGTTGGCGGTCTACCTCAGCCGCCACCAAGTGC
>PVHX01011736.1:33873-63173 GCA_004024805.1 Geosciurus inauris
GTGTCTAACACGCGTGGTGCCTGTCGCCACCTGCCTGCCCCCCCCCCCCGAAGCCTTCTGCACAACTGCCTGGCCCCCCCGAAGCACATCAGCTCCTTTCTTCCCACGAGTGTGGAGCGCACATGGCTGTTACTGGCGCACGGCAGGGAGAATCTGAGACCCCGGTGGGTAGAGTTGCTGGCCCAGGGCCACGTGGCTGCGGGGTGAGCGCTCAGCCCCGCTGCGCCTCCTGCTGCGCCCTCCTGCTCTGCTCTCCTGCTCGGCACCTGGCCCCTCTCCACACCACTTCCTCATCAAGTCACATGCAGCTCTCCTACTAAAACCAGAAGGCCACGGCCCTCTTTGTCCCACGAGCCCATGAACCTGGCTCACGCATGTCCCTGCCAGTGAGCCAAGGTGTCCCCCAATCTGTGTGGCCAAGAATCAGGACCGGATGACATCCAAATGGTAACTGTGCTTACTTCTGGGCTCTGAGAATTGCAAAGCCTTTACCTTTTCATCAGCTCAGGGTCACGTGACTCTCATAATAGTCCTGTGCCGTTTTGACAAGTAATAAAGATCATTCTTTTAAAATGGAGTAAGAAATGGAAAGATAGCCACATAGTTAAATGGATGATGGGTGTTTTATAATGGTAGACAGAGATGATAGAAATAGAGATAGATAGAGACAGGTGATAGGCCCAGACATCATAGAGGTAGAGATGGGTGGAGATGATACAGGAAGGTGAGACGTAGCCAGAGGTGACGGATGTAGATGGATGGATGTTAGGTAGAGGAGAAACGTGATGGGTAGAGATGCAGAGATAGGTGATAGAAATGGTGGGTACGAGAGATGGAAATGATTGATGATAGGCTGATGGGCGATAAAGGTATAAATAGATGCTAGAGTGAAATGACTGGTAGATGGTAGAGACACAGATAGATGATGAGAAATGATGGATGATATGATTGTGATGATAGATGATGAATGGATGATAAAGATGGACAGATGATGAAAATGATACATAAGCTGATGACAGATTGATAAATGATATATAGGTAGATGACAGAGACTATAGATGATATAGATAGGTGATGGATAATAGATAAAGATACATGATAGAAATGATAGGTAGATAGATAGATAGATAGATAGACAGATAGATAGGTAGATAGATAGATAGATAGACAGATAGATAGATAGATAGCTACAGATGGATAAAGAGGACCGCAGTATAGCCAGTCAGGTGTGGAGGCTGGCCTCTTTTTCAGTCCCAGACCTCGTGCTCAGGGCCTGGCCTGAGAGCCAGAGGCTAACAGAATTGTCTGGAGTGCTCCCATCCAGCAGGCCTCTTGGAAGCCCCTTGGGAGCCACTGATGCAGTGGACCAAGCTGGGGACAGGATGTCTGGGGCCCTGGGAGTCTGTTCGAGGTCCTCCACTGTCCCGCCCTGTCCAGACCTCTTCACCACAGTGGGCTGCGGCTTCCTGACCATTGGGAGGCATTGTGCAGCAGGAGCTGGGCAGCTGTCCACATTGGGGAGCCTTCCTGCCTCGTGTGAAGTGTGCGTGGGTGCGTGGGACAGCGTTCCAGGGCGGCCACCTGCACCTCCCTGCTCGGCTCAGTGAGCACTTGCCTTGGAGCCCCGGCACCCACTGACGCCTCTTCCTTCGGGACTGCGTGGGCGTTGTTCCTCTCCACGCTGGATGGGAGGCTGTCCTCTGCAGCTGTGCAGCCTTGGTTGACTGCTCCCTCTGCGAACTCACGCCCTCCCTCCAGCCTTCTGGGCTTGTTTTCTCACCCGTCATTTTCCGTCTTCCATAACCCCAGGCGCGTCACGCTCAACTGTGACTATGAACACTGGGACAGGAAGCACCGCTGCGGTCCAGGTCCTGGCTGCCTGAGGAGCCCATGAAGCTGGGACCTGGGGAGAGTGCCAAGGCGGCTGCAGCACAGGCCACAGGGCCTTGGTCCATACCTCGTTCACGCACCGAGCACAGCTCGGCCACTGAGGATGCGGGGACATCTCAGGAATTTCACAAGAGGCAAAGATGGAGTAGCAGGTCCTCCAGGATCAGGAGCAGTGCAACCACGTATCAGCAGGCAACAGCAGGCAGGCTGGAGGCTGGTGAAGGAGGCCAGACCACGTCTCAGGTCCCTGGTGTCCCACAGATGAGCTTCAACATGCCCACGGTGAGATCCTACACAGAGGACCCGTGAAATCAGCCTCTGACCTTCTAGGGGGAAGCATCAGGGCAGAGAGCGCAGGCGTGAGCAGCACTCCTGGTGACGAAGGCAGGATGGTGGCCATGGGACTGGGAGGAGGGGAGGCCAGGGCCAGGCCAACCCGAGGTGGGGCGTGCAGGACTACAGGACCAGGAAAGGAACTGAGGAGAGCAGGTCCAGCGGGGTTGTCAGCTCTCCTGCCTCAGAGACCAGACAGACAGGGACACTGTGAATGGCAACAGGGCGTCCGGGATGAGGACAGGTCTCAGAAGGCAGGGTGGGGGTGGAGCCGCACAAGCAAGGTCCCATCTGTGTCAATACGGGACAAGTGCCAGCAAGAGGGGTGCTCAGCTCTCGCTAGGTGTGCACAGGAGGCCTGATGTCAGCCAGAGGAGGGGCAGCGGCAGTCAAGGCCGTGGAGTCCCAGGGCCCGTGGCAGAGGCAGCAGCAGACTGGAGCAGCCGGAGCTGGAGCAGATCCCCGCATGGAGCATGGAGGGGAGCGGGTGGTCAGCCAGGCCCTGGGCGGCCCAGGCAGTGGGATCCAAGTTCAAAGCCAGACTGGGCAACTTAGAGAGTCCTCGTCTCACCAAGTGAAAAAGGGCTGGGGGTGTAGCTCAGTGGTGGAGCACCCATGGGTTCAATCCCCAGCACCAGAAGATAAGAATTAAAAAGGAAAGAAAGAGAAGAAAAGAGAAAGGAAAAGACAGACCTGGGGTGTGGACCTTTTGCCAAGTCACATTTCTGGACTTGGATTTGGAGCTTCACTTTTTTTTTTCAATTAACTCTTTCCTCCCTAAAATCAAGCAATCAGCTTACAGCAGCAACCCCTGGAATCCTCACTGTTACCTCATAGATCTGTTGTTTAAAAGAAAAAAATAGAATCCCCCCTCATGTGCCTGCACAAGAAGCTCGCACTCCTGCACCCTACCTGTCTGCAGGATAATGTTCCAGAAAATGCATTTCCCGGGAAAGCCGGTGTCTGCAGCACCCGGGGTGAGGGGCTGTGCCACCAGGCCGCCGCGCTCCATCACGCCCGCCCCGCATCCTGACTCCAGTCGCCACATTTCATCCTTGCTGCTGAAATGTTATGGCAGAAATAACCATATTCCTGAGGAAGCACCATGTTCCACCATAAAGGCAGATAAATAGGAGATTAAATTAAAAGTTGAGCGCCTGGTTTGGTCTTTGTGGCTAATTTATGAGCTCAGTGCCCTGGACCTTAACACGTGGGCGGTAATGGATGCCTCTGTCCCCAGAGGTGCCCATTCCCACAGACTCCTCCGCTTAGTCCTGGCGTTGCCCCTGCTGTGGACACCATGACTTATCACAGGACTGCAGCTGCACAGTGTGACTCAGCCCGTAACGAGGACCTCCTCCCCGGTCCAAGTTCAGCCTCTTCTCAGATTAAGTGGCTGCAAGAGACACTTGATGGTTGGAAACTCCACTGCTGTGGTCCTCCGGGGCCTCCCTCCATCACCAGCCATCTTCAGCACTCTGCAGACTGCTCCTGAGGGCGCCTGTGTGCCTGGCCCTCCTCCCAAGGTCAAGGGCTCCGACTCCTCCTGAGAGGAGCAGTCAGCTCACAGTGGTCAGTCCTGCCCACCCAGACCGCAGGCTTCTGTGGGTGCTCTGGGGGCTGCTCCACATCGCTGACTTGCTTGTGAGGTGCCGGTCAGCTTTCTGCTCACGGTTCCTGTGAATAACAAGGCTGTAACTGCCCCTCCCTGGCCAGCAGGTGCTGCCTGCCCCTCACGCATCCCCTCAGGTGAAAACAACCCTCTGGGTATCAGTGACGGTGTTAGGATGCGGAGACCAACTGCGCACACTTGCCAGGAGAGAAGGGCAGGGTAGGTGAGCCCAGCCCTGATTCCACACTGGGCCCCTCTTGTTTAACTTCCAGTCCATGAGTTGTGTCTGCATAGGAGGGAGGAGCTGCAGGCCACACCTTCCGACTCTCACTCAGAGCCCCCGGGCACGGGGCACGCAGCATCTGTGGGTTCTGTCCAGCAGTGCACGTGGTGCTCGCTGGCCTGACTCTGGCTCTGCATCTCCTGATGTGGGCTGTGCAGAGCGTTTCACCTATGTGCCCTGGGTCAGTCTGGCTTCGCCCGACCGTGTGTGGAGGTCCGTATTGGTGTCCGTGCTTGACCGTGGGCTGCCTCCTCCATTGTCCTGTGTGTTCCCTTGCAGGACCACATTGCCCTGCACTGGTTCCATGGTCGGAGGGAATCTGAGCAATGCCCAGGCCCTTGTGTGCATGCTCAGCACTGCCTGGAAGCCGTTGTGTCTCAGGCTGGGGTGGGCATGCATCCCCGGGAGCTGCCCCTCACCCCAGCAGACGCTGCTGAAGAGTAGTCAAGGGGATCTCGAGCTCAGCAAAGGCTCTGGGCTCCAGACTGCCCTGTGGCTGGCCTCCCCCAGCCACTGCCTGCCCCCACACTGGCCCTTCCCTCCTGGGCAAAGGACTCGGGTGCAGACTCCCAAGAGCCAGAGCTGAGTAGTGAAGACCCTTCCCCAGCCCCTCTTCATGGGCATCCAGCAGTTAAGAGAGGTTGCGTGCCCTAGTGGAGGAAAGAAAGTCACAAGGTCAGGACCCAGAGGCCAAGCAAAGCCTCCGCCAGTTCTAAGGCCACCATGGGGATGACACATGGAAATCCTGGAGCACAGGCCCCAGCCCTGTGGTGGAGAGGACCCAGCACAGGTGGGCCATCTGTCCCCAGTCTGCAATCTGCTGGCCTTGGTGTGCCCTGCTGTACAAGGTCATGTCCATCCACCCCAGGACCCAGCCCTGGTGTGGCTGCCTGTCAAGCAGAGGTGGGGGAGGTGTAGGCAGGTCCCACAGAAGTGTCCTCACCACCAGGGTCACAGCCATTCACCTAGCTGAGTCCAGGGCGGGGTCAGTCCCTCCCACTGCAGGGGGAAGTGGAAAAGCAATGATGGACACAGACACAGAGTGACGGCAGACCATTTCCCAACCTGCCACAAGACCCCAGCTGTGTAGGGGTCAGTGCAACATCTAGTCTTGTCACCTTGTTAAGGGGACTGCACATGCTGGGTCACCCAGCTGGGGTGCAGGAGGGAGCCCAGGGCCCACCCCAGCACGACACAGCAGAGGTAGTAGCAATCCCCCTGGGGGGAGAGATTAAGCCTGGGCGGGCCTGAGGAGGGGCAGGCGGAGGGGCTGTCGGCAGGGGTTCTGCAGAGGGCCCTTCAGCCAGGGAAAAGGCTCCCTGCTCAAAATCCTTCTCCTTCCCTCATTTACATTTCTACAGTGTGTTTCATCCCCACACATCAAAGTTCCGGGCTCACCATCTCTCCTGTGGGGTTCAAATGGAAAATGTCATATCACAGTTCTCTTTCACGTCTAATTAGGGAGCTGAATGTGAGGATTGCCTTGCCTGAAAACAAACAGGCCCATCTCCTCCCACCTGCTCCTCAGGGCACAGAGCAGGCCGCCTTCCGCAGATTCAAAGGCAGAGAAGTTTCAGCATGTTGTTGATTGGCGTCAGTCCACACACCCGTCAGCTCCTCAGGACTTCAGGAAAGCAGCCTGGGGGTTGGTCACGCCGTGCCACTTGCTTGAGACAGAAGAAGGGCAGCTTGTGCCTTGACATCCATCCTGGAGCCTCTTAGACGTGTATGGGGCCTTGTGTCCACGCTGGAGCAGACCCCAGGCTGGGGAAGCGAGGGAATGGGATGTGGCACTTGTTGAGCCCTGCCCCTGTTTCTATCGGTGATTGTGGCCTTTGCTTAAAAACAAGTGTCCTACAGGTCTGGCTTCATAGTCCCATCACAGAGGTAAGTCAACACAGGCCCAGGACTGAGTCAAATGGCCAGGAGTGCTGAGCCTGCTCCGGCCTGGGCTCCCACAGGGTGCCTCCCGCTTATCTGGGGATGGTACCATGGCCCAGTGGTAAAACTGTAGTCAGAGAGCAGCAATAGCATCGTCTTAGTCCATTGGTCTGCTTTAACAAAGCACCATCCCTGGGGTACCTTGTGAACAACTGAACGTGTTTCTCACAGTCATGAAGCTCTGGAGATGGAAGTCTAGCTGGATGCGGGGAGAGCCTCTTCCAGAACACAGTGTCACCTTCTCAGTGACTCTCTGAGGTCCCTTTGATAAGGGCACTACTCCCATTAGAAGGAATGCACCCTTGGGACAAAATCCCCTCCCAGACTTCAAGTGTCCCCCAAGAGTCACTTGGGGGTAGGATTCGCATCTGACTTTTGTGGAAGTAGCCCTCCATCCATGTTACAATCTACCCAGAGAGAGCTCCTGGGCCTTGAGAACACCCACCTTGGGGATGAGGTCCTCCATATATGCTCTGCCCACTGCATCCCCAAGAAAGGCCCTGGGGAGTCTGGCCACTGACATTGAATGAATCCTGGGTGTGTGGCTTCCATGGTGAGTGCCCTAAGGATGAGAGACTGAAGGCTAGAGCCCCAGGGCTGGGCATCTGGGGGCCAAAGAAGCTGCTGGCCTTGCCTCTCCTGAGCCAAATTGTCCTACATCAGCCTTTGTTGACTCCTCCACCACCCACTGGAATGCTGGTGAGGGCCCCAAGGAAGGGCAAGAGCAGGGGATCCGACACACAGAAGGTGAAGCGAGTGGTCACACTCCTGCTAGATCTGGGGGGAACCCCATCAACCACAGCACCTGGAGACAAGGTGTGTTTAGGCAAATAACTCATAGCTTTTGCATGCCTTACACTGAAAATAGAGTGACTTCGGCCATATGGCCAGGGAGGAACAATGTCCTCCTCTCCTCGATCTATCTTGTGGTCTATACAGGGAAGACACCGTTGGGAATGGCCCTTTCACCTAGGCTGCGCTTTCTGAGGCACGCGGGAGGCAGATCCTGTTCCCATTCCCTCAATCCTGACATTACCTGAGAACAACCAGGGAGGGCTGGGAACCAAGCAAATCATTTTGCAAGAGGCCTCCACTATGAAACCCTCAAGGCAGAAACCTAACGAGAAGGACCACAGAAAGCAGAGCTAGACTGCAGGCTGCAGGTTTTCATGTATCGTAAGAGTTTGATCTAACAGAGAGAAAGACACTGGACAGGGAAAAACTCCATATTTACATATGTATCCATCATCCATTCATCCACCTATCCTCCATCTACCCATGATGCACCCATCATATACCCACCCATCCATCTATCCATCCATCCCCCACCCACTTCCCCTCCCTCCATCTACTCATTTACCCAGTGAACAGTTTCAATGCACTTTCCATGAGACAGACACTCTGCCTAGCAGTTGGGTTACAACAGAACAAGCAAACTGGATTTCCAATGTGGAGATAGAGAAAATAAAGAAATAAGTACAATATAAAGGATGTTAGGTGAAAAAAAAAAAAAAAACACCCAACCCTCTAGAGAGTAAAAGAAATGACGTGAAGTTAGAGAATGCCAGGGGGTCATGGTGGTTTTTAATAGAGGCAATGATGACGTAGGTCCGTGGTGGGACTGAGGACTGCACGGGCTGTGTGGTAATTCTGAGGGAACAGGCAGTGGCCAATACTGGGGAGGAGAGAGGGCAAGCAAAGCTTAGGAGGGCAAGGAGGGCAGTGACCACCTGAGCTCTGGGCAGGAGGCGTCATGTCCCTGGGTTAGGTGGATGGTGGAAGAGCAGGCTGGAAATGGGAGGATGCCTGGGGATTTGGACTTATGGGTCCAGCACTGTCTCTAAGTGATGCATAGTGGTCACTATGAGCTGTCCTGGGCATGGAATAAACAAGCAGCCCCAATGGCAAAACACACTTGCTGGGAGAAGTCATCCATCCATCCATCCATTCATTTATCCAACCATTTATCCATCTATCCATCCATCCAGCCATTCATCCATCTATCCATCCATCCCCCATCCATCCATCTATCCATCCATCCATCCACCCATCCATCCATCCATCCACTCATCATCCATTCATCCATCTATCCATCCATTCATCCATCTATCCATCCATTCATCCATCTGTCCATCCATTCATCCATCATTGTTCCACCTGGGACATAAAATATCTAAAAAACAAAGGAGGTGGGTATTTCTTTAAGGAGCATAGCTAAGAGTTTACTTCTCAAAGTGACTCAATGAAAGAAAATAATAAATAGATAATGTTTTCATGGCAAATACCCATGAGAAAAGAACACAGAGAGAGAGGAAATGGGTGGCAGGGCCCAGAGTCTTCCAGGGTTTCCCATCTGCTGTGTCCTTCACCCTCTGAGGCCCAGTGGGCGAGTTTGAGAAGGGTCCATGCTGGCTGTGGCATTATGAACCGGGAGTGGCATGGGGCGTTCACCACCAGTGGGTTCCCCACAGGAGTGCTACAGACCCAGAGGAGACTGGGAAGGAGGCCGGGATTGGTAAAGACACTGGTGCACAGCCCTGTCCTTGGGACCCCCAAAAACAAAGTGAGAAGAGGGGAACCGGCAAGGTGTGAGGAAGACGCTGGGCACCAACACCCGCAAGTCGGGAGGGTCCAAGCTGCGGGTCTCACACTTGGGTGCTCTGACAGGAGAGGTGATCTCAACCTGGGACTCTGCCAAACATGAGGAGGAGCATAACGATTAAGATCATCACATTCAACCTTCAACACGACAAGCAGAAAGGAAGGAAATAAGGCAAGTCCGTTCAACCAACGTAAGAAAAAGAAAACAAACAGCAACAGGGCCAACGGGCATAGAAAGGGGGCGTGAGCTCCAGGACTGCACGCCCTCGACACAGGCGCAGGGATGGAGCCCCCGAGGACACACTCCGTCCTCTGCCTCAAGGAAAACACGGGCGTCCCCCCCAAAGCAGGTGTGCACCGAGCGCAGTCCCGAGTGCCAGGGGACCGGGATGCAGAGACTCGGGCAGCAGGGGGAGGGCGCATCTCCACCAGGACAAAACCAGGTGGACAGCTCAGGTCCCGCAGCGCGGACCACTCACCCCACAGAGCAGCCTCTGGCTCAGGCGCCACTGTGAGTAAAGAGGGTGGTTTAGCACCGTGGCCAGGCTGCCAGGGAGGACGTACGCCCTAGTGCTCAGCCCCCAGTGCTGGGTACCCTTGAGGAAGACACAGCAGGTCCGAATGGCACCATGAGACACCATGGAATCGATCATGGCTGACTGCCCTAGGTGACAGGTGACGCACGGGGCTGCCTGAAGGCCCTGCTCATGCCCTGCTGCTTTCAAACAGCTGTGTGGGACCCGGCCACACTTGCTAGCTTACCTATGGCTTATGGTAGCCCTCACGTGGCACTGGGGAGCGAGGTCTTCCTCAAAGGCCACACGGCCTGCAAAGCAAAACGCCAGAGGTGTCATCCACCCTTTGCAGAAGCCGCTCACCAGCCCCTGATGCAGACGGTCCAGAGCATGGGGAGGCTGCTACGCAGGAGGCACAGGCAGGACTCCCCGCCGCGGCTCAGGAGAGTACCCTGCAAGCTTGACCACCTTCCAAGTCCAAGAGAAGTCTCAGAAGTACTAAAAAAAATCAATATCATACGGATCATGTTCTCTGACTGCAACTCGATAAAAATTCATTTCTAAATGATTTGTGGGCAAATGGAGATATGCGAATGGGAAAGAGAACATATTTGAAACTAAAAAAGTAATGAAAATGCTACTTATCAAAACGTGTGTGATGCTGTTAAAGCAGCACTTGAGAGAAAATTGATACCTTCAGAGTGACTGCGTCTGACAAGGGGAAAAATGGTAAAATTAATGACTGAGATGTCCTCCTCAAAAAATTAGGAAAAGAACAAGATAAAGCCAAAGAAAAGAGAGGGAGAGACCATTTTAATAAATAAGTGGATGTGAGCAGAAAACGGGTCTCAGGCACCAGAGCTGGGTGGCTGCTGGGAGTGACAGAGAGGCTCTGGTTGGCTCTGCCAGCTTCCTCGGGGCCTTCTTCCTACAGGCTGTGTGACAGGACTGTCCTGTCTTCAGACCAGGGCCTGGGCCTCCCTGACCTTCAGCTGGGTCTGCACGCTCCACAAATCCTGCTATTACAGGTCAATTTGTCTCCAGGAAGGACACTTGGAGTCCTACCCTGGAGCCCTGCAGAGGTGGCCTCCCCTGGGCCTTTAGCGGGGGAGATCAAACTAAAACAAGGCCCTCGGCCAGCGCTGGCCCATGGCTGCTGACCTCACGGAAGGTGACATCTAGACATGACATGCACAGAGTACAGCAACCCTGCAAAGGCCAGGATCAGACCCCAGGCACGTGGCAACTGCTGGGACCCTCTGGAAGCTGGAGGAGGCGGGGCAACATCCTCCCCATGGATTTTGGGGAGCAGGCCTGTTGCACCTCAGCCCCATTTCCAGCCTCCAGAGTAGTAAGAAGGTGCAGTTGATGGTTCTGAGCCCCCCAGTGTGGGCAGCTTCCTGTTCTTCAGCCCCAGGCAACCCACACGCCTGCCGACCACCTGCCTCCTCTCCCATGCCAGGCTGGCGGGCAGTGATGGAGGCTCTTCCCTACCTCGCTTTGGACTTGAGTGAGGACTGGGGGACAAACCCGCTGTCCCTCCCTCCTCTGGCCTCCTTCCTGTCTCTCCTGGTGGGCACTCTCGCCGGGCACTCTCGCTGGGCACCTTCGCTGTCTGTCTTTGCACTACAGGGCACAGCCCCCGGCAGCCAGAGCTGGGCCTCCGCCCATCTCCACACGGCCCGCAGTGCTAGGAGCCAGGGAGAGCCCCAGAAATGTTTGTCAATTGAATAATAAAATAAGTGAAAGCATACATTTTTCTTAAAATTCACATCTTGGGAAGAGAATACAATAATCATAAAGATCATATGGCACAATAAATGCCCAAAATTAGCTAAGACAACTTATCACAAAAAATGATGAGAAAGTCTGGAATAAGCCAGATATTTGCACAAAGCCATCATTGAAATTAAAACTCCAAAACCACAGAGAGACCAGAACTCTGGACCAGGACTTGAAAACAAAACCAATGATTGAAGAATTCCTTAGGAAAACAGGCAGAAGTGCACATCTACCTTGGGACTCATTTATAAATTAATTTTAAATAATTCTCTCACCACCAACCCACTAGAAAAAGAAAATCTAACAAGAAAGCTAATTATCCCATAAAGAGGGAAGGAAGGAAGGAAGGAAGGAAGGAAGGAAGGAAGGAAGGAAGGAAGGAAGGAAGGAAGGGAGGGAGGGAGGGAGGGAGGGAAGGAGGGAGGAGGGAGGAGGGAGGAAGGGAGGAAAGAAAAGGAGGAAGGGAGCTATTCTGCTCTGCTGGGTGGAGAAGATGGAAAGAGCCAGTCACCCCCACCCCCAGCTCTCCCTGCTCTGGCCAAGGATGAGGTGCCCTTACAAGTTTGAGGACACTCCTTTGGGCTGCAGCTGACCTGATGGCCAGAGTCCTGCCCTGGCCAGCAGGATGGGGCCTGGGGCGTCCTCCGTAGGGCTGAGGATTCAGAGGGAGAAAGAGCTGCAGGTGGTGAGCAGGCACCCCTTCTCCTGTCTCTCTGGGCTTCAGGATTCCCGCTCACTCTGGCAGAAGTGAGCTCAGACATTCGTCCAGGGAGCAGCACGTCCAGGACCCATGGTCACCATGCCTGTAGCCTTCTCCCTTCTCTCGGGCATGGCAGAAGCAGGCTCCTCTCTCTGTCCCCTCTCCGTTGACTGCCACCCCAGCTCCAGAGCAGGCGTCTGTCAGTCTGCAGTGCTTCTTGGAGGAGTGTGAGGATTTAGCTATAATTAGCTCAGCTCCTCTTCCTCTTTAGGGAGGAAATATTGGCAGTTCCACCAATCAATACCCACTCCTTTGCAGACTGTGTTGATCAGCACCAAATGATCTAGCCCAGTAACACCTGCTTTGAGAAAGGACATTGCCACCCAAGCCCAGTACGTCAATGTGACCTTTGCACTGATGTTCCCCAGGGAGGCCAGCGATATTCTGCAGGATGAACGTGCGCACCCCAGCTCACATGTCCCTTGCCTGTCCCATCCTCCAGGCAGTGACTTAACCATAGAGAGAATGTTTAAATCAACATAGGCAGAATGTTTCCTAAGGTCTCTGCAGTCTTTCCTGTTCGGTCAAGGTCTTTAAAAGCATTTCAGTTAAGAAAACATCACCCTTGGGAAAATCCCTGCATCTAATGGGAGGTACACCCAGGATCTCACCTCTCAGAAGTGGCCCAATGACATTTGGCAGTCGCTATCTCGCGTTGGGGAGGAGGCTCCCTCCCAATGCAACCCTGGGCTACACCCTCACTGAGACTCAAGTGGGCAAGATTTGGGACCAAAAAGCAGCCCTGCCACCCTGCAAAGCCGGGCCGTAGAGCCCTGTGATAGGAGGGACCACAGGAATGCGTGTGCTGACTCTGCCCGGGCTGGCAACACATCCACAAAACAATGCCTGTCTGACTAAAAGCGCGTGCAGTGGTGCAGTGGGTGGTGCTTGAGGAGAGGGGCCCAGGAGCCAGCCACAGGAGGCGTGGAGTCCTTCGTGGGAAACGTCTGGAACACGCAGACCTACAGAGGCAGCAGTGGACCGTGGCCACAGCCTGCGCTGGGGGAGGACAGAGTGTCTCTTTAAGGTGATGAACATACTGTAAAGTTTGACTTGGGGACAGTTACTCACGGGACTGGGGACACGCGAGGGTGGGGTCTATATCTACATGGTTCCAGCAAGCTCATTCAGGAGCAGGAACAGGCACACACGGCTGCTGAGGAGTATATGCAAGCACACACAGGTGTCCACGGGCAGTTCCTCCGAGGACGGAGGTGGACCACACGGCTGTTGGCGTCTGGGGATGCTGAGGCAGCTTCGTCTGGAGGGGTCTCCCTGCCACTAGAACTGTGAACTCCAGGTCATGGTAAAGGAAGAGTCCAGGTGGTTAGAAAGGCTATGTCCACAGGCACGGGAAACTGAATCAGCTTGAGTTGTGCTGACGAGAACTACAGCAGCCGACAGATCAGGCGGACGCTGGTCAGAGCCTGCGCTGGGTACAGGAGACAGCAGAGTGACACAGGTCACAGCCACACTCAGCGGTGCAGATACAAAAGCATTGTCTTTCTTTTTCCAAATTATTTAAAAGCAAAAATAATATCTTTTGATGTCTATACCGGTGATGGAAGAAAAATCTGTGATGAGGGTGCAGCAGGCAGCGGGCCTGTGGGAGGCCTCGCATCGTGGTGAAGTGTGTGTCCCTGAGAGGGACAAGCTCTGCAGCCACCTAAGCAGGAAGCAAAAGATGAGGAGAGACATCGGCCAAAGCCAGCAGAGGGCATGGAGCAGAGTGCCAAGAAGTACTCCTGATGACACCCAAGGAAACAGGAAGGAGGAACCAGGAGGGCCGGTGCAGGGGTGAGGGAGACGCCAGAGCGAGACGCGGTCCTTCAGCCTGCGCACATCTCCAGTCACACTGACTGCGAACAGGCCAAACTCCAACCATGAGTCCAAGCTCCTCACACAAGATCCAAACCTAGGACTTGGCTCTTTGCTGTTGAGAGGGACACTTTAAATGGAAAGACGCAGATAATAAGAAAGTAAAAGGAAGACGCCATGGTTCTGATACGAGGTGTCCCCAAAAGCTCATGGCTGAGACGATGCAAGGTTTAGAAGTAAAACAATTTGGCTAGAGGAGCCTGGACCTAATCAATGCATTGATCCCCGATGGGGATTAGCGGGGTGGTGACTGTAGGCACGTGGGATGTGGCTGGAGGAGGGGATGCTGGGGGCGTGTTTTGGGGGTTCATATTTTGTCTGTTGAGTGGAGTCTGTCTCTTCCTTCCTGTTGTGTTTGGCGGCTTCCTCCTCCACACACTTCCACCATGATGTTCTGGCCCAGACCAATGGAGCCACTGTCAATGGACTGAACCTCTGAAGCCACGAGCCAAAGAAACTCTTCCTCCTCTAAAATGGTTCTTGCCGGGTCTCTCGGTCACTGTGAAGAGGCCGATGAGAACAGGCGGGAGACGGCAGGATGTGAAGGAGAGCAAGAAGCCAAAGGCTCGCATCCCGCACGGTGGAGCCCCGGGGAGGGCTGCAGCCTGAAGAGGCCTCGCCAGGGCACTGCCAGGCTTGCCAGGCGTTAGGCCAGAAACTGAAACACGGGCACACCTGTGTCACTAGGTGTACACGCACCTGGCGAGAAATCTTCAACATAAGAGAAGGGAAGTGGGTGGGATCTCAGGGAGGCAAGGTAGCTCCTCAGGGTTGGAGAAACAGGGAGGACTTGGAGCTCACAGTAGGCGGCCTCGGCCTGTGGATACCACAGGGCGGATGCGGCAGGTGTGGGGCACACCATCTCCACAGTGCCTGCTACGTTCACCCAGGCGGGCGCTCTGCAGCTTTGAAACAAGCCCCAGAAAATTTTAGCGGATGCAAGTCACTCAGCGTCTTCTGATGGAACCAATTAAGTTAACATCTGCAGTGATAATATACCCAGAAAATTAGCAAATATCGTTAAGCTGACAATTCCCCCTAGTTGATTATAAATTGAAAGCAAAATCCCAGCAATTTTTTTAATACAAATTGACAGGTTGAAAGCAAAATATATGCAGAAATGTAAAGGTCCTAATATAGCTGGAAAAATTTTGGAAATAAAAAAAATGTGGAGCATTTATATTCCCTTATTTCAAAATGTACTATGAAACTCTGGTGTTGGAGGCAGCATGAGGTCACCGCACGTAGGGACCCACGGACCATGGCGATAGCATGGGAGCAGGAAGTAGAAGCATGTTTAGGGATTTTGGGCAAAAGTGCTATTTTAAATGATCATTTTCGCCATTAATTCTCACATAGCTGGGATCGGTGTTGGTGTTTATTAAGAAGTAAAATCAAAGCCTTTTCCCCCAATGCATTAACCAATTATCCCAGACCACCTCAATGCAAATTCAACCTTTCATGGAACTGTACAGATTTAATTGTAATGCATCACTTTTTCTAATTAGAGAAGTGTGCATTTACATCTAACCTTGTGAAAGCATGGTAATGACACCGGTGTCATCTGTAGTAGAGTCGCATCACCCATCAGAGGGCAGATTCCTGGCTCCTCCCTGCCCTCGTGCGCCGTGGGCGGTGGGACAGGGAGAAGGTGCTCTGCTCTGGGAAGGCAGTGAAGGGGAGGTCCTGCTTCTGGTGACTCTGCCGTCCGCTGCCAAGGTGTTTCCTTCTTGATGCTCTTTACCTGGCTGGAGAAAGAGGGAAGGAGAAGGGGCTTGGGGTCTCAAGCATTTGGGGTCCAACCTAAAAGCAGCACACACCACTCTGCACCACGCACTGGGCAGCATCTGTCAGGCATCTGCCTGTGAGAGAGGCTGGGACCTGCAGGCTGTCCATGGGCAGATGCCCCAGCACTGCTGTGAGCAGGAGCGTCCCCCACCAGGTCTGCTGTCCCTCTGAGACAGGAGTCCTTGTGCACTGCAGTGAGGGGCACTCTGTCGCCCAAGTCCAGGACCAGGCCAGGGGATGGAGGCACAGGAGACTGAAGACATGGGGCAGAGCCCATGACAGACTGGACTGGGGCTGGGCACGGAGGGAGAGGATCCCTGAGAGAGCACTAGGATTTCAGTGTGGATGCCCAGGAGGGGGCCCCAGGGCAGCCCCTCCGATCCCCTGTGCTACACCTGCAGAAAGGTGAGCATGCTGTAGCCAGGTTCCTGTGATTTGGATAAGTGTCCTTCAAAGGCCCACCTGCTGAGGTCTTGGTCCCCAGCCTGTAGAGCCATTGAGAGGGGGGAGCTTTATGAGGCGGGGCCTGGTAGGAGTCCCCCAGGCAAATGGTGGCGGCCCTAGAAGGGCTAAGAGGGCCTTGCCCCCGCCTCCTGCTGCCCACGAGCACTTCTGTCCTACCACGCGCCCCCACTGTGGCTGCCTCGCCACAGACCCAACAGCGCAGGCCCAACTGACCGTGGACAGAAACCTCCAGAACTCTGAGCCCAGGTCCACCTTTCCTCCTTCTAGTTGATTGTCTCAGGTATTTTACCGCAGGAACAGAAAGCTGCCTGTCTCATTGCCTGGGCTCCCTGCCTGCTCTGCTCCCAGTGGCTGGGGACCATGCCTGGGCACATATGCTGCACGACCTAAAAAGCGGGTGAGGATGGTCCCTGCTGCACGTTAGGATCAGGAATCTGAGTGGTTTGGATGAGGTGAATTGACTTAAGCCTGGCACGTGGGCAGATCCACCACTCTATTATAATGTGGCTCGGCTGACTGCCCACGTACTCTGTCCTCTCCATGCCGGGCTCTGTGTGTGTCTTGCCTTCCCCTTCCAGCTACCCAGGGTGCCCTCTCCTCTCCCCTCCCGTTTCTAAGTCATTCCCCAGCATCCTGCAGCACACGGCAAGCTCCAGGCCCCCAGCGCCAGCAGCCTGCTGCCCCCGCCCCCTGGCAACCTGGGCATTGGGCTCCATGTCACAGCACAAGAAGAGGCAGGAGGGGCACTGGGGGACCTCCCTGGGCGTCCGTCTTGTCCCAGCAGCCCTGAGACAGGCAAAGCCTCAGCACCCAGCATGGCTGCCAGCTCCCCGGTCCCGAGACGAGTCTTGGCAGAGAAGACAGCAGAGTGGGAACATACCAAGATGCTGCTCGGCCACCTCACGAGGGGCAGCGCTCCCAGTGTCCCCAGCACATTTGTCTTGTTTATCGCCATAAAAGCGAGTTAAATACTTCAAGATGGGACGTGTTGTCCCGAGAGACTGATTTAAAATTTATTTGCATGTAAAAATAACCGGGCAATAACAATTTCCTCCTTGAATCTTTCTCATCTGGTGGGAAATAAAATTGTTCTGTTATAATCAAGATTGTATTTCTGTATTTGTGACTTTCTGGAGGCACCAGCAGTGTTGTGTGCAATTTCTTGGAGAAAATCAACAGATAAATCATGGAAAAAAATAGCTATCCGTTCGTAAGTGCTCGGAAGACACCTGGTAAGCTTGGCGAGGGCAGGCGCCAGGCCCTGTGCACTTGTGGGCTTCTGCAGCCCTGCACCTGGCCTTGTCTCCAGCGGTTAAGGGGAGACTGAGTCAGGCCAGGGAGCTCTGGCCACTGTGAGGACAGCCCCCACCTTGGTGCAGGGACACACCTCTGGACCCCGGGAGAGGACACACGGCCTGGACAAAGACTGGCCTTGGTGAAGTCTCGGCAGCTTCTCTCAACCTGTGCTGTCTACCTGTCACAATGTCTGAGATGCTGAAAGCCCCAGCCGCAGCCCAGCCCCACACACCAAGGGATCTGGATGGATCATGGAGACCAGCTCTTGCCTTTTAAAGGTTGCCAGCTGTACCACCCAAGAACAAAGCCACCTCTTCTAGAGAACTCAGCTCCTTCAAAGTGGCTCACACTTCTGGTAACAAAAGTCCACACTGAGTGGCCCAGTGCCGACCATCCTCTGCTAACTGGCTACTTGGCCTCTGCAAGCTGCCCCTGACCGAGCTCACCTCCAGGAGCACAGCAATATGAGATGCCTGGGGGTCTTCCAAACGCAAAGGGATCCAGAGCACCTCTCAAATTCAAGCAGAGAAAACTGGGCTTCTGTTCCAAGTGCTCAGAAGCACAAGCGTCCCATGAGGCACATACAAGCTGTGGGTTCCAAGAGGTCTGGTCCTCGCCCTGTGCACCCAGTCCAATACCTTTTTCTCCAGACACCTCAGGAGGTTTACTAAAGGGTAACTTGTAGGAAAAGGTCCAGTCTAATGAGGAGCTGTCACTTCCTCTAACCAATGAGACACGCACACCCAGGGAGAAAAAACAGACACACAGTGCCCATGAATCTCACTGCAAAGGGACTCCATGGTTGGTCAATTACCACTAGGTGCAGAGGAACAGAGGGACTCTCAGGCACTTTAAGTTCAGCAACTGAGCCCATCAGACTGTCAGGGAATGGATTTTCCTTGGTGGAAGGAACAGAATTTGGAGGAGGAAGACCTTGGCTCTGGCCGTCCTGGCCCCTGAGGGGAGGTGTGCTCTTCTGTGGAGCTGGTGTGTGGTGGACATGCGTGTGCTAACTTACTAGATCCTCAGCTACGATGGCACATCGGGGCCATCACTAGCTCCATGACTATGTGCCATGGGTGCACTTGTGTTTCTGGTGTGTCCCCTGCTTCTGTGCCCTAGGACTGTCTCAGTCCTGCCTCCAGGACCCTGAGATCCCTGGGGACTCCCACATCAGTGGGTACCAACAAACAGGACACCACAGAGGTGGGGAGCTCCTGCACTTCTCTGTTATCTCCTGGACTTCCATGGATGCCAGGAGAGAGAGCCTGATGCCTGCAGGGGTCAGAATCCTGTGGAGCAGCACCATACAGGACACCAGCTACCGCCAGCACCTGTGTACACCTTGAGCCCGGATGGACCCTACCAGCAGCAGAGCTGTGCAGCCAGCATAAGCACCATGAAGGATAGTCAAAGGCTGTTTCCTCAAGACGGTATTTGTGGAGCTGGTATTTCTATAGGACAGCACTGCCCCTGCACAGTGGGAATAAAGGGCTTTCTTGTCCTCTA
This sequence comes from Geosciurus inauris, assembly GCA_004024805.1. Classification (NCBI taxonomy): domain Eukaryota; kingdom Metazoa; phylum Chordata; class Mammalia; order Rodentia; family Sciuridae; genus Geosciurus; species Geosciurus inauris. Next base: position 52,527 of record PVHX01011736.1, read on the forward strand.
CCCAGGGCACCCACAGCTCCTCTCCCAGGCAAGAGAACAATAGAAATGGAGCACTTCCGGAGTCCCTGCAGGCAAACTCAGTTCTGGCCCAGAACCAAGGCTTGCGCGTCGTGAGGTGCCTTGCTGCACAGTGGGATGGGGTGGTACGTGATCCTGGAAGGGGCTTCCCCCCGAGAAGTGCACAGAGCAGAGAGGGGCAGCTGCTCCCAGCATGCACCAGGGGAGCCACTGGCTCCTGCCATGTGAGAACTCGTCCATCCATCACTGCCCGCCACAGGGGCACCTCTGGATGTCACAGGGCAGTCCCAACCCCATTCAGCTTGCCAAACTTCCGGGAGCCCCTTTGCCCACACACCTGTTCTTGTCAGGTCAGGGAAGGTCAGGAAGCACTCGTGACTTTCTCCTGATGCAGGACCAGGATTCAGTCTGAGCACAGCAAGCCCGGAGCTGAGAAAGGCCACACCGTGACATGGGACGCGCTTCTGGGTCCTTTGCCAGCACCATGGAGCTGCGCAACCTTCACATGTACAGTGGGTTATCAGAACTGCCGCTCCCCATTCTCCCAAGACATGTGGGGTTCAGGCCCCTGGTGGCCTCATGCTCCTGCCCACTCTGGTACCTTCTTGGAAGACAGTGTCCAGCCACTGCTTCAGCTCAGATCTGATGCAGATCTGGTCACCAAGAAGGAGCTGGGGACCTTATCTTTGGTTAGTGCTTAGTGACTATTGTGAGCTGGTACGTAAGCACGTGGGTTTGTTTCTGTCCAAGTGTGATCCAGTGGGACCCTTTTAGTAGCTGATGGCGGCCTGCTCATGCTGGTTTGTAAGAGAAGTTTGCCCATTTTTCAGAAACACTGTCAACAATTGCTAAACATAAGTGAAGTGGGTCAAGTAGTGCCCTCCAAAATAAAAGATACCTCCCCCGAGACCTGTCCATGCTGAGCGCCAGGATCAGAAGCAGTGTGTGCCGCCGATGTGATACAGTCAGGACTCCAGACTAGCAGGTCCCTCGACCCAACAGCAGGGCCCTTGTAAGAGAAACCAGAGGGAGATTCGAGTCTCAGACACGCAGGACAGGAGGCCCTGGGAGGGTGGCGGCAGAGGCTGGGTGTCCGCCAGCTAGGCAGCATTTAGAGCCTGCAGGAGTGGGGAGGTGGAGGACTCCTCCTGGGTCCCGGGGAGTGGTCGTGCCTGCCCCACCTCAGGCTGAGGCCTCTGTGCTATGAAAGGAGAGCCATCTTCTGCTGCAGGCACCTGGTCTGTGGTGCAGGGTTAGAGCAGGCCTAGGACACACACGCATTAGGTGTCGTTCAAAACTGCGTGACCTTCACTTAAGGTAGATCGAAGGCAAGACAGGAAAACTCAGCACGTTCTGCCTGCTCGCTCACCCCCGCCATCGCTGCTCCCCAGGTTCTACCCTTCCCACTGCTGTGTGAGGTGGGATGTGAGGTGGGCTTCTCTGTGTGAGGTGGGATGGCTCTGCCCTGGCTTCTCTCCCGTCAGCCCTCAGCGCAGGCCTGCAGCTTGAAGTGGCCGCGGGCGCCTGCGCTGTTCACACGTGGAAGGCAGCCGCTGGGCAGTGTCCACAGGTGACGTGGAGGAGACACCGCCGGTGACGCAGACTGGTGGGAAAGCATGCTGTGCGTGCGCTGTCTTGTTCTGCGTGAGTTCACGGGGAGACCCCCATCTAGCAGTGGGAGCCATGGCTCCGTTCAGAGGGTCACAGGTCCCCACCCGCAGGCAGACCCAAACAGTCTTCGTGTTTCGTTTTGGCGTCGGCACCGGCCCTAGATCGTAGGTGGAATGTGTACATTTTATGCATGGTACGTGAATTTTTTTTATTTTGTAGAGAAAAATATCAACCGAGCTCCATGTAGGAGCTGGGCTTATTCAACTCCAGCTGTAGATTGGCTGTACAAGACCAGCAAAGACCCACGAGAACATTCTGTGAGCCACAGCTGGCCGTGTAGAATTTATGACAAGGAGTAGGAAAGGTTCGGGTCATTTGTCAATCGTGACACAGGTTATATATCAGTAAAATTTAGAATAAATGTCTGAAGGTGGAGGTGTCAGGGCTGGGTTCAAGCCCTCACTGTGGGGGTTCAGACACCGAACGCTCCTTGGGATTTGGTGTCTCAGCATCTGGGCGGCTGAGGCAGGAGAGGTCTTATCGAGTCTCTCTTCATACACAGTCACACCATGTCCCCTGGTGGCCTGCAGGGCCTAGTCGTGTCTCCATGCCATCCACTGACAAGTCAATTAGAGAGGACATGGGGGTGTCCTTCTGAAGGGCCGGAGAGCTCCTCCCTCAGGCTACCTGGGCCACTTGCGTCCCCTCCACCTCCCAGTGTTGCTGTAGTAGGTGACCTCCCCTGTGAGGGGATGCTCAGTAGCTGGAGGCTCCAGTGTTGTTCTTAAAGCCTTGGGACTCAGAGGAGCAGGCCACCATGGAGGCACGGGGGGAAGTGCACATCTGGTCTTGCTGTGGCTTCTCTCAGGAGCACCGGCAATGTGGTGCAGGGTGGAGAACAGGTCCACTGGGCTTCTCCTAGCACATGCTTGTTGGCAGAGACCCAGGAGTGTGGAGTGTGGGCCTGGGTCCTTCCTACATGTGCAGAACCCTGGCCTGATCTCTGTGGGGAGAAAGCCAAGGTCAAGGCCAGAGACAGATGCTGGCTGCACCACGTCCACAATGCCCAGCTGGTCTGCAGCCTCCAGACCCAGAGGACCAAGCACTCAGCCACCTGGAACCTCTCGATTCCCACCGCCAGCCCGCCAGGGGCCGAGAGTGCCCCCTTCCATCTCTAGCACACTTGTACTTGAAGGACACACCTCACCTCACTACGCCCTGGTCCTGGTGCTCCTGCTGGACTCTCGCCCTCGTGCGCTCTTTCTGACTTGTTCTTGTTCACTCCCCACAGCTTAATGTTGACAGCATTTCCTCCAAGAAGCCCACGTGAATATTCCCAGCTGCACTTTGTTTTTCCCATAGCTCTCCAAAATTCACCAACCACAACATTTAAATGCTGGCTCAGAGTCATTGTCTGTGGTCAATCTTCCCCAGCCCTGCGCTCCTGGGACCCGAGGGCTGGGTTTTTGCCCTCCAGCATCTTAACACGCTGGCCACCTGACAGCAGGGCCCCTGCAAGTTTTGGTTGTAATAATAACAAGTCAATATGCAGAAAGAAGCCTTAAAAGCAGGGACCCCACAGATCCAAATAAATTTCAAGAAGATATAAATCAAAGTAAGAAGAGGCTTCCAGAGTGTGAGTTAGCCTCGAAGGACCTGAAAGCCATAATAGCTTTTTTATCTACATTAAATATAGTCGGCTGGAGAGACTTTGCTTCCAAAAAGGAGACTTGGGACAAATTCGTCTCTAATTTTGGTTCCTGAAAAATAAATTAAGGCAATTATTACCTCAAGATTGCTATTCGGTATCCACCTAGCTTCTCCAGATCCCACATTAATACAACCTGCACTGAGGACATTTAAAAAGTCACTAAGGACAGCACATTTTCTCCTGATTGGGGAGAAAATATATTTGATACATGAAACCTGAAATCAGCGTTCACTCCTCCTCAAGGAGCAGGCAGTGGGTCATGGTCCAGTTCCATGGCGGGGCCTGGTGGTGGGATGGGCGGATTCTGATGTAGACCAGAAGCAGAGTGCTCACCAGCACCAGGTGGGGCACCCAGGCATGCAGTTGGGGCCACATGATGGGATGTGGGTGAACAGTGAGGGCCGGCGTCGGTGGTGCACCGCCCAGCCTGTGAGGGCGCAGCCCCACCCTCAGCCGGGCGCGGGGACCACTCCTGTCTGCTGAGAGTCTTCGAGCGGCAACTCTCACGTCAGCAGACCTTTACCAAGAGCCCGTCAGTCACGTGGTCTGATTCAGCAAATGAGCACGTCTCCTCCGAGTATCCAGGCGACTGCGTCGGCCTCCACCATGGTGACCAGGACACCAACAAGGGCGTCTTCAAGCAGGAAAGCGTATTTGGGATCCTGGTTTCCAGGTTCACGGCCCATGGTGGCCTGGCTCCGTTGCCTGGGGCCCGAGGTGAGGCACGGTTCGTGGTGGAGGATAGTGCTCGTCTCCGGCAGCCAGGAAGGGGCAGAGAGAGACAGGGCAAGGGAGGAAAGGGCCAGGGACAGGCCTGGCCCCACGGGCACACCTAGAGACCTGCTCCCTCTAACCGCGCCCACCGTCGGCCGTTGCTCCCTGGAGGCCCCTCAAACGATTTACCCCCCAAATTGATCACCGCACTGGGGAGGGCAGAGCCCCCTGATCTGGTCGCTCTCCTAAAGCCCCGGTCCTGGACATGGCTGCCTTGGGGACCACACCTCTGACACGTGGGCCTTTGGGACAGACATTCCAGATGCAGGCATCGCAGTGACATCAGCAGACCCCTGTGCCCTCCCTCTCGTTCACTCCTCTGGAGTGATCCAGAGGCCCAACACTAGGAACAAAAGGCCAGCGCCCCGAGTGTGCCTGGGAGGGGATGGCTGCACGGAGAGGACCCCGGCGATGCTGGCTGCCACCCGGGGAGTGTCACGGGTAGGGACAGAGTCCTGACTCCACAGGAGGGGTCTACAGCCGGCAAACAGCAGTGACACAGAGCCGTTCCTGCCGACCCCCACCAACGGGCACAAGCCCTCACTGCCCAAGACACTGTGCCTGGCCCTGGAAACAGCCCCAAAGAGGCCCTGCCAGCCCGTCTTCAAGACGAAGATGCACATGGTAGGAAAAGTTCAAGGCTGGGCCAAGGTCCCGTCTTTAGAAAGTGAGCTGCTAACCTATCTCACCAGCCCTGACCGCAGGACTCTTCCTGGAAGTCCTCATCCCCTCTGCTCATCCAGCTAACCAGACCGTGAAGGACAGTGTGGTCCTGGGACCCTCTGAAAATCCCACAGAGAAGAAGCCTCCCAGGTTCTGAGTGAGTTACAATCTAGATGATTCAGAATGTTTGGCACAGTGCAAATGGCAATATTGGTATCACCTGTAGAGAACCAGAAACCAGGGGACCTGGAGGAAAATTAGCACCAAGAAACCCAGGACATGGGGGATTAGTGGCAACTTGGGGTGGGATAAGGTATGGGGGACAAGGGACGGTCCCTGCTTGGTGTAGGAGCTGGGTTGGGTTTTCCATAGAGTCAGGGGTCTTGAGGGGCTGCATCCTCTGCGGGGTGGGCTGGAAACAGGGCCTCACCTATCTGTCAAGGGAGGGGTCATGGACGCCACCTGCTCTTGCTGCTGTTCAGGGAGAAGGAGGAATGCTGGTCATTGTTCTCCCTGTCAGAGTCAATTTTCTGTTGCTGCAACAAAATACCCAAGGCTGGGTACTTTATAGAGTAAGGAGGTTTATTTGGCTGCTGATAGGCATATACATCTCCAGCAAAGACCAGAAGGAAGCTGGGGTCTTCTGTGATCTAGAGCTCAGCCAAGTTCAGAGACTTCTCCTGTGCACAAGGAAGGGCAGCCGTGAAGGCTTATGTAGTTGTCTCAATATTTATGAAAAGTAACAGGACCACAGAGAGGAAGCTGCAGAACCATCCCTGTTGCTGGAGATGGCAGCCACCTTCTCAGAGGCGACACGCGGGCAGGCACAGAGAGCTGAGGGGAGCAGAGCCAGCCAAGGGAGGGCCCAGGTCTCACACGCACCCGCCAGACAGCACACAGCCACCCTGACCTACAGAGCACCGCAAAACCTGGCTGCACCCCAACCGCAGGTGGGCCCCACCAGCCTTGGCATCCGAGGCCCCTGGCCCTCTCCCCCTCGCTGCTCTCCCTCTCCTCTTCCTTCCTCTCTCTTCCCCTCTCTCCCCTTCTCCTCTTCCTCTCTCCAGTACCGTTTAGAGTTTATTCCAAGAATCATTCACATTGGTGTTTTAAATTTTGTTAATGTCACCAGCCACATTAACACATTAAAGTAGAAAATACAAATAATTACATGAACAAATGCATTTGGATTACTTAGTACATACTTTAACATCATTGTTGATCAAATATGAGAACCAAAAACGTTTTTCAGTGCTGGGAATTAAACCCAGGGCCTTGCACATGCGAGGCGAGCACTCTGTGGCTGAGCTCCACACCTGAGCTCCATGAACTGCTTCTTACAGAAATGAATGCTATCCCATCAGTCGGGCTCCACCCATCAGTGGGGCTCCACCCATCTGTCAGGCTCCACCCATCTGTCAGGCTTCACCCATCAGTGGGGCTCCACCCATCAGTGTGCAAAGTACCTCACACTAAGGAATTCAGTACATAGGTTGTGTATTCATGTTGGGAATGCATAAAGAAATTTTTTTAATTTTAAAATGAGATAGTTCATATGCAATGTATTCCAGGGGCAGTCACCACCCTTGGGCTGAAATAACCTAAATTATTAATCAATAAGGGAAGCAGAGATGCTTAGAGCCGAAGGTAAAGAAGGAACTGCAGAGCTACCAGAAACCAGTAGCTCGGAAACCTACACACACACACACACACACACAAGAGCTGAGTGGCACACAGAGCTGGCATTAGGGCAGGGCCTGTGTGTGTGTTGGGCACAGCCTATGCCCACCAGAGATGGCCGCTTGGGGGCACGGTGGGCTGGGGCTGGAGTTTCAGGAGCCGATGCTGAGCTCTGGGCCCAGCTCCCCTCTGCTGCAGGTGAGGTGCCGGCAGGGCTGGAAATGAGGTTTCCTCCCCTCCGCCTGCTGCTCTCCCACCACAGCAGCCCACTCACAGAAGCTCATCTGAAGCCAGCTGGCAAGAGATTCTGGAAAATTCAATTTACAGAGTTCAGCCCCAGCATCCCCATGCAGGATGCAGGGCGGTGGACTCACAGGAGGGAGAAGGTGCACCCAACGCAGGAATCCATCAGAAACCCACAGGCCAGCTCCTGCCCAGGCCCAGGCCAGCAGAGCCTGGGCAGCGGTGGAGAGGCAGGAGCAAGTCCTGCGCGCAGTGCCCGTGTGATGCCCAGACAGCTTCACGGGACAAGGTGGAACACAGGAGGAAGGAAGGGAGAAGTGTCATTATTTGGAGCTGTTGTGGTTGTCTCAGCAGAGCCCCCGGTGTGGTCCACAAAATGCTGTTAAAATTAGTACGCATTTAGTAAGGTGCTAGGTACGACTCATAAGTATAAAACCAGCACAGTTCTTTTTCTATAAAAAAGCAACACTTAAAAGGTAGCTTTTAAAGATATTTACAACAAGGAAATAAAGTACATAGAAAGGAGTCTAATAAAATATGTGCAGAACTTCACGTGAAGAAAAGCATAGGTCCTATTGCAGAGCAGAGATACATCAAAAGGCCATCCTGAAGGGGAGGAGGACTCAGGGCTTCACGATGCAGATTCCCCCTAAGCTTAGTCACAGCTTCAGTGGAAATCCCCACCCTGGTCTTTGTAGAAACTGCTGTGAGGAGTCTGACCTTTATCCGGGCAGCAAGGGACCCAGGGCAGCCACGACCACCTGGGGACAGCCCTAGACTCAGCAGTCCCCATGCACATCGCATGGCGCTGGCACAAGACAGAAAACAGGAGCTGATGGACAGAACAGAGAGCCCCTGATGTGTAGGGTCAGGACGGCACTGATCCCCCAGGAGCAAGGGAGAGACGCCAGCCATCAAGATGTGGGCCGGGACATCTGCTTACCCAGGCAGACCAAAAAAAAATTGCATCTATACTTTACAATGTTAAAAACATCAACTATAAGTTGTGTGAAGAGTTTTAAAAGGCACAGCCGTAAGTATCTTTATAAACTTCATAGACTCAGTCCTCCAATTGCTTAAGGACACAATAGCACTAAGCATAAGAATTTTAGAAGTAAAAACCTTTGCTTATGAAGTGCTGCCATTAAAAGGTGAGAGAAAAGCCACAGAGGCAGTAAGATTTGTGCTGCATCCACCCTCAGGAGGACGAGCATCGTCAACAGTAAATCCCTGTAACTCCACAGGAGAAAGGTGCACCCATGGAGCTGGAGAATGGGCACAGAACAGGAAAACGCAAGTGCCGGGGGCACATCAGCAGCTAGCACGTGCTCACAGGAGGGCCACTGGCCATCCAGGAGGGACGCAAGTCAAAATCCCTCTCAGGTCATTTCCACCGGTCAGTATGATGACAACTAAAAGGCAGAGGTCGCGAGCACCGGGAAGGTGTCGCCCACGGCAGGCGCAGTGTCTGCTCTCCGTCTGCTGCCTGGCACATCCGTCCCTCCATGGGCCCCATGCTCCGTGGTTCTCAGCGTGATGGGTGTAGTATTTTGTAGAATTTTGTAATAAACACAGAATGCAGTGGAAGGAAGGCGTGTCCATGGCTGGGTTTCTGGTGCGCCCCTGCCTCGTCTCTGCCAGGCCCCTAGAGGCAAGAAGGGTGCTGCCCCAGTCCACAGGTGGGAAAGGCCAGGCTGCACCTAGAGCAGGGCGGTGCCACTGACAGAGGGGCCAGTTTGGAGGAGTGACCACAGAAGTGTCCCCACACTGCATCCATGACGCAGCCCGCGGCGACCTGGAAGGAAAGAGTAGCATAGCAGGTCCAGCTCCGCAGGTCAGAGCTCCTACTCAGGGCTGCAGGGCTGCGGTGGAGGGGTCCGTAGAGCTGCTGCGACCCTCCCGGAGGCCGCAGGGGCATCTGCGCCCTGTCTCTCCCAGCCCAGCCACCCAGATCCCTCCTCACGACTACTCCCTGCAACCTGGAGGCCAGAACAGCGCATGGGCCCCCTCACCTGGGCAGCCTCCTCTTTCCTTGTCTGAGTCCTCATCCACTTTCAAGGAGCCTGCAACTCTCCGAGCCCATCGGATGAACCAAGATCTCTCCTTATTTTCAGGTCACTGCCGCAGCCTTGGTGCCATCTGTGACCTGGACTTGCCCTCTACCAAGGGCATGTTCACAGGTGCCCAGGGGGAGGACACGGGCATCCTGGGCACGGGGGGATTGTAGTTTCATCCACCACCAGGTGGCTGCACCCCCAGCAGCGTCCCTCCCATCCTGGGTTTCGGGGACACACCACTCAGCCTCCCAGAGGCCTCAGGTGATGGTGGGGCCGGGGCCCGATGGGGTCCATGTGCTTGCTCTGGAGCCTCTGTAGGGACAGTGGGGCCTAGGGACCTCAGGGGGAGGCCCAGGAGAGGCCTGTCAGCCACGCTGTGAAGCTCACACTCCTGCACGTGCAAACGTGCATCAGCACACGCCTCGTTCCTCCCAGGTTGCTGGGGGTTCACCTTTCGGGGCTATGGGGGGAGGGGTCCCCAGGAAAGAATGGAGATGCCCAGCCAGCAAGGGCACCCCAAGGCCATGGGAGCAAGAGGACAAGAAATGGCCGCAGGCCAGGGCAGGGTGCTTGGATGCTGTGAGGCTGGAGAAGCAGAGCCGGCCTTCCTCTGAAAGCAGCTGCACACAGAGCCCAGGGCCCCATTGGCACCTGCTGTGCACTCTTCCTGGGCTGCAGAGCCTCCCCCAGTGGGCGCATCTAGTGCCAGACCCTGGCGCCATCCAGGTGAGTATCCAGCTGCTGCGTGCAGGCCCTCCAGAACAAGCCAGGGCACACGACTACTGGGTCCAATCAGTGCCCAGGGGCCCTATGCTCTCTCTCCCACACTGGCTTAGGACTCCTCCAAACTGGGCACGATTGCATGGAGAGAGCTTGGGTCCCGCTCTTTTTCTGTGCACCATTTACCCAGGCCCAGGGTGGGAAGCCTGTCCCCTCCCAGCATGCCCACCCACCATGGTGAGACTATGGGCAAGCCCCGCCAAGTCTGTGCCTTGTTTTTAATCACATACAAAGCAAGGAACTGAGCAAGCAAGCCAGAAGGCCCTCAGCTCTGACGAGGGAGACCATACACTTCTGGGACAATCACTGTCAGACTCTGCACAGTGACGGTGTTTTCATTGCTGTGGCAAAGTACCTGACATAAATGACTTCAAGGAGGAAGGTGGCTTTGGGCCCCTGGTTTCAGAGATTTCAGTCCATGGTCAGCTGGCTCCATTGCTCTGGGTCTCAGGCAAGGCAGAGCAAGGCTTCTCAGCTCATGGTGGTCAGGAAGCAGAGAGGGAGAGGGACAGGAAGGGGCTGAGGACAAGATGCTCTCCCCAAGGTCATGCCCTCAAGGACCCACTCCCTTCAGCCATGTCCCACCTCATACCATTTCCAACACTGTGGTGGAAACAATGACCCTGTCAGTGGACATCAGAGCTATGACCTTGTCAGTGGACCAACCCACTGGTGTGATTGGAGTGCTCATGGCCCCGTCGCTTCCCACCTCTGAACATGGCTGCACTGGGGACAGGCCTTCAACATGAGCCTCGAGGACATTCCAGATCTAACATAAGAGTCCCTTCCTGCTCATGCGGTCTGTGCACCTGCAGTATCAGCACACAGGGCAGTGCTAGCTGTACCCCGTCGCAGTCCCCAGCCTGGACCGCTGAGTAGGAATGGGCCGCCAGCCGCCCAGGTGGTCCACAGCAGAGGAGTTTCAGCAGGTCTGCACCCCCAGTGGCCCCACAGGAAGCACTCCAGAGCTGGCTGACAAGACTCCTCTGCCCCGCGGCTGGGGTGGCTCTGCTCCCAGTCACTTGCCAGAGCTTCCAGAACCAGCACCTCAGGCAAGATGGCTTCACTGCCTCCGTGTTCTGCAGGCTGAGGTCCAAGGCCAAGAATGGG
>PVHX01011737.1:0-62666 GCA_004024805.1 Geosciurus inauris
TTTCCCTATAGGCATTAATCCCAACCAAATACAAAATTTTGATGATATAGAATTTCAGATAAATAAAATGTATGCAAACTTAATTGCCTGCTTTTGAAGTTTAACTACAAATATCTTGTTTCCAACTTCCTGACTAAAATCTTTCTAAAAGGTCAGATGATTCTTTTCTTTATAAGTGATCTCAAGAGCGCTCTGCAGGTCCTTTTAAAGAACTGGGTAGAGTCAGAAGAGTACCCTTAAAGGGTATCATTGATTTTAAAACCGTGGAAGAGAAAAAAGGTTGAGTTTTTCCTATAACCTCAGGTTAGCCTCTGGTAGACCACATCTCCAAAAATTAGAAAAGGGAAAAAACAAGTGATAACTCAGATTAAATGGATCATTAGAATTCTCATCTAAAGTGTGTCTAATTAAGTTGAAACTTGTTAAGAATAATTAAATAACAACCTTGTTCATGATAACAATTAGCATGAGTTGCACTTTGACTCATCTTATAATTTATAATTTACAACTGAATTTATATTTTGCAAAATTATTTTTCACTTCTATTAGTTCATATTTACAAAATATCCATGTGACTTAGTGTCTTTTAAATAAGAACTTAGAATCTGAGGTTTCCTCTCTCTCCCACTATTAACTCTTCAGGAGGAAAACTACTAAGTAGAAATACAAAATCAGAATCATTATTGGATAGTTGGTGGAAGGAGACTGGGTTTTTTAATGACTGTAAAATATAGAAGTCAGTAAAATATTCATAGATATTATTTAACATGTATTTATTTTGTGCTATTTGCTACTATATATCTAATATCATTTCTCTATTCTCTTTTTAATCTATTTTGGAATTGCTTATATTCTGAGAATGCTATGAATTCATCAAAGTCCCTGACACTAGTGATTGATAGGTCAACTTGGAAACAGAAACAAACATAATTTTCATTTAGTCTTAGATCCCGCCAAGGTGACACAATTAACTAAATGGCACTTGTGGGCTACTGAGTATTCTTAATGGAAGCCCAGGTTCATAGAAGAACACAAAGGCTTTTCCAAGGATCAAACTTTAATGAAAAGTCTTGTACAAATTGTAAATTACTGGGTACACAAAAATGTGTGGAATCTAAGGAGGGAAACTTAGCTCCTTGGGGGTTTGATGATGGATTGACTGCCCCTGTACCAATTACCTAGGTTGAAAAGTCCTTGAAATTTACCTTAAACCAGTATTGGTACACTTTTCTGGCAAAGGTCCATTTAGGCTCTGTGGGCCATATCGTTACAGGACAAAAAGACTAATAAAACTGAAACAACTGAGGAGGGCCCCTCGTAACTGTTCTTGTGAACAGGCCAGAAAGATTTCAGACATGTCGCTCAGAGTAACAGGCATAAGTTTACGAAAAGGGATAGGAAATGGGAATAGGGGACACACTCAAGGGAGAGAGTAGGTCCTCTCAGAGGGAAGAGCAGATGCCATGCTTCTCCTGCCCTCCAGTTTTTTTGGGGTCTCAGGGATGTTTTCAAAGGCCTGCCCAGCTCCTCCTTTTGACGTTTGACTGATAGCACAGACCTGCGCTGACCACCTTGAAGAGATGGTATGGTGATCAGAGAGTTGGGGATTTTCAAGGACACTGAGTGCCCCTGTTTTTCCCACAATTATCTGCAACCTTTATTGAGTAGTCCTCAGCAAGGTTTCTCTGTCAAGGTCTTGATGTTTTGCTTGCTAGGGTGATTGAGAATTGTGACATAGTTTAGGTGACAGGGAGGGTCCCCAACACCTAGTAGGGTGTGACATGATCTTGAAACTAAGTTTTCCTTATGGGGATGTATCTCTGGCTGAGGGAGGTTTTGACTTCCAGGTCCCCATCTTCCAGGAGCTTGTCCATCAGAGGCTCCATGTGGTCTTCAGTTGCCCTTCTGTGGCCTTTCATTGCTCACCCATTTATGATTGAGCATCTGCCTGACAATAGGACCGACTACTCTGAAATTTGTAGCATGACTCAGGCTTAGACTGTATGCATTCAAGTACAGAGCCCCTTCCTAGACAGCCTGTTCCTCTTCTTCCTGCATGATCAGCACATGTACTGAGGATGCCTGACCTACCTTAGAGATGTGAGGTGTTTGGACTGTGTAGGGAAACAAGATATATAGTGCAGCGGTTTGTGAGTTTGATTCTGGGCTCGATAAAATTAAGCTGGTCTAAGCTGGCATGGAAGCCTTCTTGTTTTTCTTAATATCTTTATTTTATTTATTTATTTTTATGTGGTGCTGAGAATCGAGCCCAGTGACTCATGCATGCGAGGCAAGCGCTCTACCACTGAGCTACAGCCCCAGCCCTTGGAAGCCTTCTTGACCAGCCCTCACCCTCCAAGCATTATTTTAATGTGTCTCCACACTAAAACTCTCTCCTGCTTCTGAAATGACAGTTGGCAATTTCCAAAATGATAGCTTACAACCCCTGTGACTTCCCATATGTGATCAATAATGGGGCAGGGAGAGGTCTTGGAGACAGAGTCATCACAGGAGTGTGGGGAGCTAATGCTCTCAACCTCAGTTTTTGTGTCCCTATCAAAGAAAATGTAAAGTCAGACACAAAAAGTCAAGCAAGATAATTTTATTATGCATGAAAGTAAAGTAAGGCTCCAGCAGGGAATACTCTTGAGAGAGAGAGTGGGTTGTCACCAAGCAGAGAACAATAAAGTGCTGCTTCCAAATTTATTACTGTTGGATGCTTACCAAGGGAACTGGGGTCCCCCTTCTACAAGTTCTGCCAATCCGGTATTCAACTCCTACCTGTCAGGCCGTGGAACTTTTTATCCTAGTTGGTCCTCACAGAGCCCATTCAGAGGGCTTCATCTACCTGTCAGTTCTATATTAATGCAGGTTCTGGGGGTCAATGACCTGCCAAACTTTCCCTTAATGGCCTGTGCTACTCAAGAACTTTCCCTTCTGATACACATAGAGAAGCCCATGGCCCTAAATCCTAACCATAAAATGACCCAGTTAATCCTATCAGGAATTAGCGCCATGGATCTTTCCTTGTTGACTTGTTTCCATCTGCTTGTTCTCAGGTTAGTACACCTGTGGTGGGTCTAGAAGTTACTTGATTGTTCATGAAAGGCAAGTCAAAGAAGTCCTAAGACCTGCCACGCTATCGGTTCACATTTAACAGCTTATTGCTACCCACTACCTAACAGTGAGGCCTTCCTGGTAAATTCATGAATGCTCCACCCATTTATCTGCTTGCTGGTGCCTCCCACCCTTGTAAGTCTACATAATCTTACTCGTTCTGTTTAGTTGGGGTCAGAGTCATATTCAGAAAGAAGAGACTCGGGATTTCCCGCCTTTGCTTGCCATTGAATAGAGGCTTGTCACTGTCCGGTTGTTCTCAAGTGTTATTACTGGCCCTACTCTGGGGAAAAAGAACCCAAGATTTGGGGAATTATCAGTGCCTGCTTTCGAAGAAAACCATACTTATAAAAACAAGTGGGAGCTGGGTTGGGCCTGAGGACCCCAGTTTGCCTGCCCACTGGGTTACATGCTCAAGGTCACTTTAAGTTCTGAGGTTGTGATTCTGGCAAGTCATCTGGGTTTATGGTCAATTTGTTCCTTAGGAGTTGGGGTACAGGGTCTCCTCTTTCCTTCTCCTGTTGCTTTTATTCTGAACCCAGAAGCTTGTCGTTGTACCTGCAAGTGGCCCATCCGGCTGTTCCCTAAACAAAGACATTTCCCTGAGAAGAGGAATTCTCAGCTACTGTTAAGATAATAAAGTGCCCACAGATGGTGCTTCCATTTCAAAACCAACCACAACCTAAAAGGAGATATGAAATTTCTGTTTTAATTGAAGCATTTTTCTAATCTCTGATTTGATGATTTACATTGGCAATGGTGCAAATTAATACTTAAGCTTCTGTTGGAACTGAACTGTTGTTGGTTTTGTTATTGAGATGGTGATGGTTCTAAATATAGGCAGGCAAGATGAGGAAAAGACACATCGAATTCCTTATCTATCTCATTTTGGCAGCCCCAAAGAGTTTATATTTAAGCCTAAACTTAAATAAGCATTCTCATATTATCACTGCCAGTTTTAGAGAGCCTCAATCATCATATTAGCCAACTGTATAGAAGCCACAAATCAGATTAGAGCTGCACTGATAAGTGACTTGGGGTTCATAAGTGACTTTTAGTTCATTTCTTGCACTGTCTGTTGGAGGTCTCAATCTGGAGGCCCACAGGTTTCATCTTAGCACCTTGGTCCACTCGATATTGAAGAAAAAAAAGTTTAGAAATGAATCACCACCATTAAAAGAAGACCTTATGTGGAAACCTATATTTCCTCCTTTGAAAAATTGAAATTTCCTAAAGATCTGAGGTTTTTATTTTCTTATTCCAACCAGTCACTCCTGTACTGTTTTCATCACTCTTGGTTTCCCCTGTACAGAGCCTGAGTCGAGAGCCATTTATCCTCATAATGGTTATGCCAGCTTGCTTCACTCCTGTGTCTGCCTGGTCATAACAGGCATTTGAGTTCATGGCCCCTCGTGTGCACAAATCCTGAGGATCTCATCAATTTCAATTATTCCGGGTTCCACCTATTAGAATTTTGCAATGCCTTCTGTCTCCCTAAAGAATACTGTAGGGTTCAAATATAAAACTATGGTTGTATCTACTCTCAAGAACATTTTCTTAATGTCAATGAGTGTGACTTTTACAGCTCTTATAAGGAAATACCTTTTAGAAATCAGTATCAAGGAAAAGAAAATATTTTCTCTCTTAATTTTTATAACATATGATCTTTCTCTTTTGGTCCCAGCTACCATGCTGTGATTCTGATTGTACTTCTCCTTGACTTGTGTTCTCGATTATCTATATATTAATACTATTAAAGTGAACACACACAGAAGCTTATTGTGCAAATAACTTTGTAGTTCACTTCGAAAGAGATTGGAAATCAACACATCAGAGTTAAAGTGTCACTATCTTCTTAAAACCATCCTCCACATGAGAACAGATTTGCATTTATAAGATACTAATAAGGCCATATGATTATTGCCTTGCTTATTCAATAATACTATGTCTTTCTCCCACTTACAAGAGGTCTCATTTGCTTATCAGTGTACAACACCCTTAATCACATTTCTCCAACCTGCCTTCCCATCCACATCATTTACCAGTTTTGCCCCACAATGCCTGTATCTCCGTGTAAACTAATCCAAATGTACTGTTACAGGGAAGAGACCTAATGCAGAATTGTGACAGCCATTGAGGTCCTTTCTCTTCACTGGTTCTTACGATCATGCCAGAGAGATCTCAGACATGTTGCTCAGAATAGCAGGCATGAGTTTATGAGAAGAAATAGGAACAGGGAAAAGGGATGTTCTCTAAGGAGAGAGTGGGTCTTCTCAGAGGAGGAGGACAGCATACGCCCCCTGCCCACAAGTTTTATTGAGGGGTCTCAGGGAAGTTCCCGGAGAGTCCTGCCCAAGTCCACCTCTTGATTTTTGACTGACATCAGGATGACATCAGACTTTCAAGTCCCCGCTGTGAACAAGTTAGGTCACTTTGGCCCATGCTGATGAGTTCTCCTTGGAATCTGTTCTTACAGATTTTATGGTTAGAGGAAAATTATCCTTATCTCTCTGAGTTCTAGGATCTGGTCTGTGTAAAGGTCACCAAAGTACCCCCTTTGGAGGTAGCTTATGTCCTTCTTTTCAGCCATTTGGGCCCTGCATTTCTCCGGCAGATAACAGGTTGTTTGCTTAGAAATGTGACATTTCCTGTTGACTTGAAACAGGCAGGGCTGCAGATCAATTGCTTTTAAAAAGAAAGCTTGTGAGGGTCAAGAGAGAAACAAGGTAGTCTACAGCCTAGGAACTGCATGAAGACTGACAGTGATGCTTACGGAGTCAAGATTTTAAGAAAAACGAGTCCCCCTATTTTAGCCTCCATTTCCAGCCCCCTCAATCACTTTATTACCCTTTGAATAGCCCTAGGCAAGCTTGCTTTGTGAGGGTCTTGATGTTTTGGTTGCTAGAGTGATCGGAGATTGTGACCTAGTTTCAGTGGTAAGGAGAGATTCACATTACCTGGTAGGGTGAGGCAGGATCTCCAAACAAGAGTTTCCTTTAAGCAGGTGGGAGTGATTGTGGCTGGGTCATGCTCTGACTTGCCAGGACCCCATCTTCCAGGGGCTGGCCTGTCAGCTAAGGCTCCCTGTGGTCTCTAGTCACTCTTCCTAGTCTTTTCCTGCTCACCCAATTCATGGCCCACCAGCTGCCAAACAATACCACAGCATTCGCTACCTCTTATCTTTTACGAGACCATTTATTTCATCTATAGCCACTGTAGTATTTTAAACACAAGTCTACCATAACAAATATCACATTGTACTATCATTTTTTTCTTTTACTTCTTTGTTTGTTTGTTTCTTTGTTATTGGTTTTTTTGGGGGGTGGGGGTTTACTGGAATTAAACCCAGGATATTTTACCACTGAGTTACATCCCCATCCCTTTTTATTTATTTATTTTTTTAATTTTGAGACAGTTTCACTAAGTTGCTGAGGTTGGCCTTACACTTGGAATCCTCCTGCCTCAGCCTCCAAGTTGCTGGGATTATAGGCATGCACCAACATGCCTAGCTATATGGTCATTTTTAGGAGATAAATGACTAACCATCATTTTGGTTTCTCTGGTGTTGAGCCCAATATGTGGTATAAAACCATGTTGGTGACTAATGATTTAGCTTAATTTTGATCTGCTGAAATCTTAATAGAACTGAAATAGCTGTTACAGAGTATATTTTTTAAGCATAAGTAACAGAGAATTTATTTTAGAATAATTATCAAGTATTTACCATATGCCAAGTGCTCTTTTAACATGTATTAATTTACTCGGTCTTCCCACCTACATGATTAGCCTATAATTTTTGTCCTCATTTTAGGGATGAGGAAACTGAAGCCCAAAGAGATTAAGCAATTTCCCCAAGGACATGCAGTCAGTAAGGAGTTGGATCAGATTGAACCCTGGAAATTTCATTTACATATTGAAAGTGCAAGTGTGTGTGTGTATGTGTGTGTGTGTGTATGTGAGAGTGAGACATACAACACCAAAAAACAATAAATGACCTCAATTTTCATTAATTCTATCAGTACTCCTGAGAATGTTTTAGGGACAGATTAAATTCTTGAAAAGTCTTGAGAAAATGTATTAGACAAGAGTATTTTTGAATGTTGAGTGTGTGTGTTTGTGTTATTAATTATTTAGGGATATAAAAAGATAGCTGGAAATGAATCAACCAGTCTCCGTCATTATTATGAAAGCAATAATTTTCCGTTGAAGACAAGAGAATCACGTATCTGTGAAATCACAGGCACAGCTCACAAAACCATGTCGTGGAATCAACTTCCTTAGAGTCCTAACATGCAAGGGTACATCTAAGGAGATGTAGTGTCAGAAGACCTTAAGGTTTCCACTGGGAATAAACTACTTCTTCCACATGAAGAGTCGTCATGTACTTTTACCTTGAATTTGGTCGGTTCAGAGTGGAGACAGTACCTTCCTAATTTGCTGATGGTGCAAGCAGTGCCCACCATGTTTTGTACATTACCCTAGATGTGATCAGATAAGAATGAGAATTTGACTACCTTGTGGGTCTACATTTCCAAAGCTAGAGGCCCAGGTGCCATGAAGGATGGGCATCAGTGATCCCTCACTGACATGACTCAGGCCTTGTCCAGGGACCTGACGCCCCAGAAGGTAGGTGTCAGCTCCCCTGGCCTCCACTGAGTGAGCACCAGGTCAGCCTTTACCATCCCACTCCTGGCTGGTTTTGAAACAATTTTGACTAGTAGACCATAAGCTTAGATGCCTTGCTACATCTCCATAAAAACACAAGTGGCATATCAAAGTCTAACTTATTTGTCCAAGAAGGTTTAGTTTCCACTAACATGTTTGTTAGTCTCTTGGGGACAAGTCAGATTTATAGCATTCCATTTTATTTTATTTTCCTCACCACTAATGTGTGAACATGCACAATTTTGTCAATTTTCCTCTGAGGGATGGCTTGGACACTGACTCAGTAAGATTTTCATTGAGCTGTGAGAGAACCAACAGAAGGATATTTGGAGAAGTGGGATTCAGTGCAAGACATTTGTTTGGAAGGTATTTTATGTGAACCTGAGGCAACATCACCTAGAAGAAATGAAGATTTATGCCAATTCCTCTGGCAGGGGGCTAGCCCTGTCTTTCGACTATTTTAATCCCATAAATTAATCACTGTATCTATCACCTTTGTCATAAAAAGCATCTGTTATTAAAAAAATGTTTCCCTTGCAAACAATTACACTCAGTGAATTGGTTAAAGGTATGGAGCACACCAAATAAATCATATCCTAATAAAGACACAATGTGATAATTCACACTCTTGGGGGAAATACTGAAAAAGAAAATTTCTACATACAATTATGGGATATACCTTATTATAGTTAGCATAAATTCAACTCTTAAAAGTTTTTATTTTTTAGCTCCTAAAGAATGCATATAGAACATATATACGTATTTTTTGAAGAAAAACTAATTTTTTTTTTCTGCCATGGTAAAATCTATTAAAGTGAAATGGAATCTTGTATGTGTGTATATATATATATATATATATATATATATATATATATTCTTGTATATATTTTTGAGTGGTATTTTTAAAAAGATCAGTGACAATAAAGCTCTGTTTTGCATCTGTAGTTCATATGTGTACACAATAGAACAATGCTGAGCCTATTTAAAAACAGCTACAAAAACTGGTTAAGTGTCTTCCATGTTTGAATCTTGAGATTATATTTAATAGAGTTCTATTAGAAATGCAAGTAGTTTGCAACTTTATACATTTTATGAACATGCATGTCATTATATTCATTACTATTCATTCCAAAATAAGAATGTTTATAAGTAAGTAGAATCATCTGTGAATATTTGTGATATTAATGGTAATCATAAATTATCAAGCTTTGTGCTGCACGTTAATCTATGTACATTATGACATTGAACCTAATAGAATTTAACACTCTACTTTTCTTCAGATGTTAGGTGGTTTTCAGTCAGGGTAGCTTTTGATGTTTACCCTTCAAGGGTTTCAAAGGGAATTTCGTGAAAGGTCAAGTAGAAGGTCAGGGCCAGAAGCCCTGGAATTAGATAATTATTTTTAGCTCCTATCACTGTGACCAGCTAACATGACACCTGGCTTCAACTGGTCATACACCAATAGCTCCAGTGACAACCTGTGTGCCAGCTGATTGTCACAGTTTTGGTTCAAGATTTCAATTTGTTTCCTTGTAGAGAAAATATACCACCTTACAATACTGAGATCTAAGGAGCAACCCGCCACCATTGGGAGTATCACATAATTATTCCTATGAAAATATATAAACCATTATACAATATCTTAAGTATGTATTTTATTTTTGTTCACTTTATTGCGAACATATGACGCTACTCTAATCTCCCTATATGTTGCTGAACTGCTATTTTAGTGAAAATATTGAATTTGCTCACTCTTCTATTTTTTTATTAAAAGACATCCATACATTTGCCTGTAAATACTGTATGTATTCCCAATAGTATCAAATCTTCTCAATTCATTTTGTGCTGACAACAACATGCAGACAATTATCATGGGCAGAAATAGGTGTATCTAGGGCAGATGCTTCCACCATGTTGGATGAGTTTTAGGCGATTAAATTGAAAACACAGTGAAGATTTAGTTCCTTCCTCTAACTTTCTTCTCCTTTTCTCTCCACAGGAACTTTTTACACCTGAATGCAAGTTTAAAGAATCTGTTTTTGAAAACTATTATGTAATCTACTCATCCATGCTATACAGGCAACAGGAATCTGGTAGAGCCTGGTTTTTGGGATTAAATAAGGAAGGGCAAGTTATGAAAGGAAACAGAGTAAAGAAAACCAAACCAGCAGCTCATTTTCTACCCAAGCCATTGGAAGGTGAGTGCTGTGTGTGCATTTTCCCTATCCACTTCCTTCTTACATTGCAAAGTCAGCCGTCAGCCGTCAGCCATGGCTACAAGGAACCTTCATAAAGTGTTGAAAATGCCCTTTGTATTGATCTAGATAGTGGTAGCACAGATGTCTACTTAAGTTGCTCATTTTGATTGGTGGGACTGGGTGTGCAGTTCAGTGGTAGAGCTTATGTTTTGTATGCACGTGTGTGTGTGGTGTATTTATTTCTTTCCATGTTGCAAATCTTCACTGCCCTAATAACTCTAATTTCTGTGTAATTTTAACCAATTAATGGAAAAAAATTAAGTATATCATAGTATTATAATTCTATAATGATAGTATATTAGAAAAATAAATTTTGCATATAGAATCAAAAGCATTTGCCCATTTTGATGTTATCCAGGTGGAGGTAATTACCTACTCGTGAATTATTATAATTACAGAAAATAAAGTAATAATAACTTGACTCTTAAAGAAAGAACTTGTTGATGGTACATTATCTTCTTCCAAACTGCATAAATTATTATTCATTTACTAAATTGGTTTTTCTTTTTTTCCTAAAATAATTTATCTGCATTCACCTACCAACAATGGAACCTTTACATTGACTTTGATCAGATCCCGAGGCACAGGCTACAAAGTTTTGTTAATTAGCTAGAAACATCTGTACCTTTCTCATTAAAGATTATGCCAGAAGATCATTTACTTTTATCTATGTAACATTTGTTTGAGAACTACAAAAAAAATATTGATTTGAAACTATTTAAAAGTGTTTTCTAAAGAAATAAAGGAGAGAGGACAAAAGGGAAAATAAGCTCACTCTGGTCAAAGTCCCTCAGGTTGTGAAAAACAGCTACCTGGACTAAAAGAACCAGAACCCAGGCCCAGCCAGGGTTACACAGAGTGGCAATGGCCCCACATAAGGTCATGGCAAGACCAAGACCTCTGCCGGCTGGAATAGGCCATAGCGAATCTCTCACATCAATGCTTTTTAAAAAGAAAAATGCTGACCCCCACGGGTCTTTAAATATTATAATGATTATGTTTTTAAAAATCCTCAGATGCTTTGGTGGGATTTGCAATTCTAGTTTGAAAACCTATAATAATATTTGGCTTTTAAAGAGCTCATGATGTCTACATTTGAAATAATTCAGTTCCTTTTTTCTTCAAACTGACTGGTCTAAAATTGATGCCATGATACTATTGGCTTCACAGGACCATTGATAGATTCTCCTTGACTAAAGTTTATTGGGCTCCTGTTTGCCCTCTAGGCCTTGACCTTGATGTCCCTGTATCTGGCCTGCATTGTCCAGTTATAAAAAGATTCTTACGACATCAGAAAGAATCTCCCACCCTTAATATCTGGCTATTCTTGATATCTGATCCCCCTGACCAGCCCTCCAGAAGAACCCTGTGAAGTTGGTTTAATCAGAATCCTTCCTATCCTGGATGCCTCCGCTATATAATATTTCTATCAACTAACCTCGCCCCTGCTCCTGGGCCATGCTGTTTCCAGAATGGAGCCCAATTCTATACTGAGGTCTCTTTCCTCCAGTGCAATAATTTCTGACTAAAACCTGCTTTCCTTAAAATTTTTTTTTCAAAAACGTTTTCTATTCAAATACTTTTGTTTACTCTTCTGCAAAAGATCAGATCTTCAGGAACTGCATCAAACACCTTAAGTGAGATTAGACAGTTTTTCTTTTTGTTTTTATTCCTACAGGAAAGTCTTAGTCCTCAAGAAAAAATACACTTCAGTTTTATAGTCCATATTATCTATCTAGGAATAAGAATGATAATTTGAAATGTTGAGCTGTCAACTTGTCATGATCTATGAGGCAAAATAAAGTTTCAGTTTTCCTGAATTTGGAAAACTACTCTAGTTGGTCAATAATACCTTTATAATTTCAATGATGTTGACTTCCTGTCACTCTTTTTTTTTTTTTTAGTTGTCAATGGACCTTTATTTTATAAATAAATAACCTTTATTTATTTATATGTGGTGCTGAGGATCGAACCCAGTGCCTCACACATGCCAGGCAAATGCTGTACCACTGAGCCACAACCCCAGCCCTTCCTGTCACTCTTAAATTAGTTCTTGAACAATTCTTTGGAATCCAAACAATTAACTACCAGGTCCAATCTATAAAATGAAAAATTATTCCAAAGTCTTAGATGTGAGCAAATGATTCTCATTACATGGTAGGTAGATCATGAGGAAAATTAGAGGGAAAAGAAGTTAAAGGTTTCTCAGTTCTTCCCAAAAAAACACTTCCATGGTGTGGTTTTATTATTTCAAGGGACTTTTGGTACCATCAGACTTGCCAATATTCAAATGCAATTTAAACAATTTTAAAACAGTCCACAGTAGCTCCACTAAGACCTGGGTTTTCTTGCCATCTTGCTTTGTCTTTTCACTGATTTTTTATTTTGAATACAGACCAAATTGACTAAATTACTAAAACCTTGCTTCTTGAATGGCGTAAATGCAATGAAAACCAAAAGGTAAAATTTGGAAAGCTGTTATTTTGTATATTCCATAGGAAATATCTGAGGCTCTACTGACATGGTATAGTAACCCCATGTGGGCCTTCAGTCTTGGATTGAACTGTGGTGTGTGAGTGTTGAGTGTATGTGTATTACGGAAGAACTATTCATCATGTTTTAGAATAATTAGGAGACAATTTCTCCAACAAAACAAGGGTGTGGGCCCTGTAAAAACAGAGGTCTTCACAGCTGACTTTTATAGAGGAAAACATATTTCAAATTCTCAAAACCCATACAGACTACAAATTATAGAATTGGAAATGTTAGGATAGATTAGATACTTGATTAATCATTGATACTGTAGGGCATTCATCTCTCTTATAAAACTCTATAGATAATCAAAGTCAATGCTTTGAAGCTACTTCCTCCCCATTCCATTTGTAGTGGGAGTTAGAGATTGGAATGTGCTTCAAGGATGTGGATTAGTTCCTTTTAATACCTGGCTGAGTCACTTAATACAGGCCTGATATGCATTTGCATTCTAAGTATGTAAGCTGCTGAAAAATCACTTAGACATTGATGCCAAAGGTAAAATTCTATCCTGAGCCCAAGGAGGCTGCATGTGATAGTTCATCCTAACTGAACACAAGGACCCTTCATAGCACCTTAAGCTTTCAACGCCTGAACAGCAGGCTGGGCAGCTTAATTACACTTGAATTTCTTATCGAAGATGACTTTAACACAGCTAGTGCCCCCAAAGATTTGGCCCTTAAATATTCTCTCCTAGGATTTCCTAAAACCATTCTCTAAAAAACCACAAGAACCATGGTGGTTATGTCACCAGATACAATCTAGATAGAGACAGTTCCTGAGTTCCCTCAGGTATTCGTTTTGGTTGCTATCTTGCCATTCTGTGCCTCTGCCCTATGTCATCAATTATGAGATTTTAATAATGTATCAAATTGAGGCATAAAAATATAAATGCCACACGGCTGCCTTCAGAAATTCAACCAGTGCCCCCTGGAAAAGCCTTAGTTTAATAAAGGAAAGGAGTTCATTGTTTAGCTTTGAGAGTGACTATATTGCTTTTGAACCACTTGAGAGAAAAGTAATTTAATGATCTAGGGAGTAAATACCTCAACTCAAAAAGAGTAAGTGGAAGAAGTTCAAGTGTTGATGGTGGTGTTCGGGGGAAATCTGAGTTTTTCCTTCTCTACCAGGATTAAAGTCTTGCCCCCTCCACAGACCCTTAATTAAAGGCCTCCAAAGCAGCCATTAGGTCCCATTTAAATTTTTCTCTTTGACAAAAATTCACATATTTTAGGCATCTAAACCAGAGCGTGGGGAGCAGGGGATGTCCTCTGCCTTAAAACCAGAACCATTTTCATTCGGGGAAGAGATGGGAGTGGGTGGCTGGGGTCTGCGTGTCAGTGTGGGCCTCTCTTGTGTGTCACCAGGCCACATTGCCTGTCCCTCCTCTTGTCTTCCGCCCCTAGTTGCCATGTACCGAGAACCGTCTTTGCATGATGTGGGCGAAACGGTCCCGAAGGCTGGGGTGACGCCAAGTAAAAGTACCAGTGCGTCTGCAATAATGAATGGAGGCAAACCAGTGAACAAGAGCAAGACCACATAGCCAGATCCTCAGGTGTTGTGACTCACCGGGCCCGAGCACAGTTGAGCGATTTATCCCCACCAGACATTCCTGCTCCCGTGCCGACGAGCAGCGGGACGCAAGCAGATGCCTGCCCTTCGCTGTCTCCGAACTTCTATGTTGCAAGTGGATAAATCTCAACCTGTGGCGCCCCCCACACAGGAAGACACCTGGATTACCAGCCAAACTCAGACCATGGAATGCCCTACCAGATATGGAATGCCTTTTTAATATCTTTTCTGTGACTGTGACACTTCATGTGAATGACATACTTCACAAGTACACTCCATACCTTTGCCTGCTGACAGCTACCCATAATCCTTTTTGAGTCCTGTTTCAGCGAGATCCATGTGTTTAAGTTCAATTTTGTAGCACACGAATAATATTGAGTAATTTCTAGTTAGACGCTGTAAACCTGTGCTATTATGGATTTCTCTTCCTCCCGTTTTTACAGGGCTGCTCGCTCCACTGTCTGTGACCTTTTGCGGGGGTTGTGTTCCTCTAGATCTTGCGTGTTGTAGTTGGCTTGGTTCGGAGAGCAATCAGGGAATCAGGAAGCCTTCTAAACCTATTATTACAAATTGCATCTATAAAGATTAAGATCATTGTCTCTGGCTCACATTACCAATTAAACACACATGTACACTCTGTCCAGTTGCAGATACTGTCGTCCTGCGGTGGGCATTGCCTGGGTGGGATGAGGTCAAACACAATCCAGGGGACGCTCTCTAAGATCCGTGTTTGACATCCCCTCTAGTTTCTTTGTGTGTGTGTGTGTGTTTTGTACATATCACAAGCTTACTGGTAATGGTAACATTTGCCTTGCCCAGCGAGCAAGACCCACTGGTTTTTGAGAAAGTGGGTCCAAAGAATTCTGTAGGCCTTGTAGGCCTGATTAAGGTTCATTTTTCATCTATTAATCGTCATTATTGGGGGAAAAAAAAGGAAAACAATAACAACCAGAACAATAACAACAACAAAAATA
The DNA here is from genome assembly GCA_004024805.1 of Geosciurus inauris. Classification (NCBI taxonomy): domain Eukaryota; kingdom Metazoa; phylum Chordata; class Mammalia; order Rodentia; family Sciuridae; genus Geosciurus; species Geosciurus inauris. The sequence continues at coordinate 15,119 of PVHX01011737.1, forward strand.
ACAACAAGGAGAAATGAATCATTACAACTAATGCGCTACCTAAGTCCATTTCCAGTCTCCTCTTTCCTGTTTTTAATGAACCAAATTTAATGCCACCGTGTTTTGGGCTGCCACTCATCCTCAGCCGAGCATGGGCGAGGCTGCTGGGCTGTTGTGTTCTTTTCTGCAGCAGCAGTGCAAACATTAGTTATAAATTAGACTTTAATATTTTTGGTGTTTAATGACAAGTTTTTAAACTGGACATATTAGGAAAAATATTTTTTTTTAGCTCAGCATGCTGAGTCCAGTACTGTGGACTTCACCAGTACATACCTCTAACTCTGCTCTTTGAGGCACCCATTGCCCAACGGCTGGGTTAGAGGTGCCTTGCCATGATCTCAGAATACCGTCTGTTGAATTATCCTAGATACAAATAAAGGCAAACCAACACCCTCAGACATCAGGTTTTAGGCCATTCAATGTATTTGCTTTGTTTTATTTTGCTTTCTTGATTTCTTTTTTTGATTGAATACCGCTAATCTCTGAGTTTAGGGAAGACAACTCGTGAGAAAGACCGTGAATAGTCGAATACATATTGAAAATTCCATGCAAAATGTTCAATATTGGATATAAAGAGCTTTAAAATGTTTAATACTAAACTGTTTGGAAATATATTTGTTAACTCTGTGTACACTTAATAAAATTCAATGTTTTCTTCTCAGAAGAGTTGAGACCCAATTGAACCTCATTTATAGAAAACAGTATGTGGGATCCATGTTCTGGCCTCTTGCTGTAATTTCCATGTGGAAGGATGACCCGGTTGCCATCTGGCCCCAGCTGCACTGTATGTGCTGGGAATTGTTCTGTCACTGCTTTCATGAATCTCCGTGACAGCCCTTGCCCAGCATTCAAGGTTTTTTCGGCCTGCTTAGCTGATTAAAGGTTCAGTATAAATTTAACTGTTTATGCTTATTTCATTTTCATATTAGATTCCACTTTAATACATAAAAAGCATAATATTTGAGTAGATTTATTGTCAATAATGCTACATTATAAAGACAACAAAATGATTTTGACCATTCTTGATTTGATATACCCCATTTTAAAGCCTACTGTTTTGAACAAGATGTGTTAATCTATATTAAATGAATTCCATTAAACAATTATTTAGGGAAGAAAGGTATTCCATAATATGTGGCAAACTATGAATAACTTGTAATTCCAATTAGACAGGCTTATAGACATGTGTCAACCATCACACACACACTCACACACACACACACACACACACACACACACACATCAGTCCTACTTGCTGGTTTCTTCTACCCCACAAGCCTGTTTACTGGTTAAAATGAAGACAAGATTTATTTTTGTAAATGACTAAGATTTATGTAAATGTCGTACCTCTGTTTTGTTTTTTTATGGGTTGTCTATAAGGGCATTTATTGCTATCACTAGATGTCAAAGTCCTTTCTTCTAACGTGTTTGGATGTATTGCAGAGGGCCTTTGCTAGTTGTAATTTAGTCGGATCATCCACTTTGTGTCTGGGCTCACCTGTTGCATGGGAAGAGAACAACACTAAGGAACTGCATGCAGTAGGACCTGTGACCAAGAACTGTTGGTATGTAGAACTCGATCGACATACAGAGTTTGTCTGCATTGTACAGTTTCTGTGTTTAATATTGTCTGTTGTATTCACAAATACAACATATTGAATAAAATATTTCTATGAAGGCATTCGAAAAAACATTAAACAACTTTATGTAACAAAATGGAATTGCGTCACCCACAAATACAGAGCAATGTCATGTAAATAAGTTGGTAAACACAGTTTCCCCCTTTACCATGCCAAAGAAAATTTTAGCTCTTTGATGATACCTCTCTTGCTATTCTTCCAGGATGAGACTTCACCATTTTTTTCCCTCAGAAATTAAGTTTGCTATTATTAAGTGCAATCTGTCACTATTGATGTTCTGTATAGTAAATATGATGGAATTCATTTGTATTTATAGACCGTGTGTTTTGTACCTCCATGTACATACGTCCATTGTATCAAGTCCCTAGACAATCCCATTTTTTCTGCGTGCATATCTGGTGTGGGAGGGCTCTTTGTACTGATTTGTTATGGTAGCTGATTGCTTTGCCCATCCCTCAACATGCTCAGAAATGTTCACTGTTTTGATATTTCAAGTGACATCATTTCTGTTTTCTAAGAAGTTTACTTTCTGAAATTTGCTACCACTTTACTTGGAAAGATCATAGAAGACAGGCAAATGGTCCACACTATAAGAGTAAAATGGAACTGATCATCATTTCATTTTGAGTCCTGGAGAACCGAGACATTCTTGCTCTAAAAATTTGCTTATCCTGGGTGTTCTGGAGTGGGGAGTGTAAGGAGTTCCAACATGGACCCCAAAGACCCCTGCGCCGGTCTTTCTAATTGTTGTCCTGTTCACAAGGAAACAGAGTTTCCTTATCACTTCTGGCCACATGTCTAAAGCACTGAAGCAGTTGTTTTATTTGTTTTGTTCTGTTTTGTTTTTCCAGTATGATCAACATCAAATTTGGTTCTCCAAAGAAAAAAAAGAAAAAAACCCTTTCTTGTTCCTTAAGTTAGACATGTATCACTTCATTTCAAGTTTTCTAATATAACAGGATGATTATCGTTTGATATATTTCCAAGAAGGAGAGACACCAAACTGGCTAAGATTCAGTTTGGAAGGAGGCAAACTTATTTTCAATTTTATTTTAGGAAAAGACTAAATGCAGGGGAAACAGGCTAAATGCTCTTTATTTTTCAAGATACAGTCATATTAAAACCTAGAATGTAAATCGTGTTACCTTGCAGTTAGGTTTATATTCTATATTAGGTTTCTTAGTTTATAAGGTGATATGGAGCATCAGTTGACTCTCAACTGGGGTTCAAAGTTTTGACAGTGAATTTTCCAACTAAGGCTAAGTTTTATTTTTGTTTCCCTCCATTTCTAATTCTGATGTCTCTTGGAAAAGACTGTTTGCCCTTGAGGTAGGTTAGACAAGTCCTTCCAATGTGCTGCTGGCACCTAGACTGAACTCAAGGAGTCCAGAAAGGAAGCAGGTGTAAAGATTCCCTCCTTGCATTTTAGGCCTTGGTTGGCTTTTATAACCCTGTGGAGGGATTTTTCAGAGATGGTTTGCCAAACAAGCAGGGTGGCAACCCAGCACCATTGGTGAAGTTGGTGCTGCCTCTCCAGTTGATGTTAATTCCACTGTAACTTTGCAAAAGCACAAACAAACCGATAAGATTTGTTATTGTCTCCCACCCATCACAAATTTGTTCTTTCCTTTTCTTTTCTTTTTGTAGGAGGGATTTTCTGAGTTAGTAATGGAATCAAAAATTAAAGTAGAAAGGAGGGTACAAGTAATGTCTTTATATGTAACTTTTTCTCCAATCTAAAATATGTAAATTCAAAAACTTCTTTATAGATATATTGAGGTTGTTATCACATGTATGTAAACACATGTACACACATGAAATGTTAATAGCAGACAGAAATGAAAATATATTTCTTTTTTCATAGAGAAAGCATCAGTGTTAGGTACTAGGTGATTTATGCTACAATTCAGTTTGGTTCTGTAATTGGTAACTAAATGGTCTCCAGAAAATGACAAACTATAACATATTTTCATCTGCATTCAAAAATCAGGATAAATCATTGTGAATGTTATAATTATTTCTCAATATCTAAACTTTTTCTTGGAATACATAAATGCTGAGAGCATTTTTGATGCTTTTCTCATGTGAAAATACAAAACAGGCAACATTTTTATTTTACTTGCTGAAAAGGAATAATATTGTAGCAAGAATTAAAAAAAAAGAAAGAAAGAAAGAAAAAGAAACACCTGAGGTTATGTGATAGCCACAGGAATCTAAGTGTAAGGCCAGAGGAGCATAGTATGGCAAACCACTGCTGAGCTGTGAGAGTCCAGCATGGGTCTGCTCTGGAGCCTGGGAGCTCAGAATGAATTTTCATTCTTTCATGGTTTCAAAGTATTGAACACATCAAAGAAGTACATGCAATAGAGATGTATGTGGCCCACAATGTCTAATATATTATCCAGTCCTTCATAGAAAGCTGAACTCTGCAGCAGAGGAATCTGAAGGGCATCTGTTTGGGATGGGTAGATAATGTAATCAAGTCCCTTGTGCATCATCAAATAAGTTATCAAGATCACTATGAAAAATTAAAATAGGTTTGTTTGAGGCTTACAATGTTTATATAGAGGAAAGAATATAATCATATCATTTCTCCATTATTTGTATTTCCCTCATTTTACAGAACTGACAAGCTCAGAAATAGAGGTACAACTAATATGGCTGAACTCCTTAATCTCAGGATAGAGATAATAATTTTATAAGACTATGAAATAATGAGAACATTATTAATACTTAAAAAATTAGCACCAATTAAATTTTCTCTTAAATAATTTTCAATATTAAATTTTTAAGTCATAAAGCAGATGCATATTTTCCTTATTTTTTGGTGATTTGACTTACGAAGCCCAAACCATGATTCTAGAATATTTACATCAACATAAAATTTCCAAGTAAAAATTTTCATCTTAAAATAATACATAAGTGATTTTGTTACATTATTTTAGGATTTTACAAAGTAATTCACATTTAGAAGAAAAAAATTGGTTTTTTTTTAGCTCTAAATAATTAAAGATTGCCTAAACTAATGTGTGAAGTAGAATTAACTGTATATATGTAAGGAAAGTCCCAATTATTGTGCATTTTCATAATTCAATGTGAATTTCATACAAAGCAAAGTTTCACCATTAAGAAAATAAACATTTTGTTCCTATCACTGACTGAATATTTGTAATTTCTATTTAAGCCATTTCTAGATTTTGGAGGGAATCCTCCGCTGAGCTTTTGAGATAAGTGCCTTTTTTTTTTTTTTTTTTTTGCAGTAGCACTTCTTTGCATGACCCTATACTTCCTTAGGAAAGAAAAAAGTCTTTTATGGGAAATGAATGCATATTTCAGGATCATCCTCTTTCTAACTAAATACATTTTTTTTTTTATCAAAAGGCCAAACTACCATGGAATAATTTAAATAGTAAAAAAAAAAAAAATCTCATTTCTTGTACCTGTAACCCCTGACTTGGTTTTAAAACGTGATCTCTTAGTTCTAGAAACCTAAAATGGATGTCCCTGAATAATAATTCTTTTTTGTTGCTGTTAGTTTTTAGTAGGAAAATATATATTGACACAGAGTATAAACTTATGTCATTATTTATTAAAAATTTTAAATTGTACATGTTTCATAATTTCTTCCTTTATCTTAAGAGAATCTTCTTTTGTAAGTTTAAAGTGAGAGGAGACAAATGACTTAATGGCTAAAATTGGTCTCTTCCCTTCCAAAGGACTCGAGATCTTGTGATTCCCCAACCAACATCAGACCTCACGTGTTCTTCGTCATTGACCCTACCCAGAAATGTTGAGTGATATAGAATCCTAGAAAAACCAAATTTCCATGAGAATATATCTTTTTTTTAAGCTTCTATTGAGGTCTTTCCTGTGTAGGGACGTGGAGTTCCAAAAGCAGCACAATTCGGTACTTCTCAACTCCAGCACTAGTGGCATATGGAGTCAGAAAATTCTTTGCTGTGGGGAAAGTCCTGTGCACCTCAGGGGGTTGCACAGCATGCCTGGCTTCTGCCCATTAGATGTCCATAGCACACCCTCTACCCTCCCCCTCAAATTGACAATCACAATTGTCTGTAGACATTGCCAAATGTCTTCTGGGTGACAAAAGTGCCCGTGTTGAGAACCACTGTTGAAAGAAAAATTCTTTCTGTGTTTTTAACATCAGAGTTGGTTTAACACATTTTTAATGGGTACCCAGATTTCATTCAGGCGGTCAGAAATAGAAAAACATACAATAGTGTGTTTAACCTGTCCTAGTGGTAATTATACATGACTTCCTTTGCATTCATGCATTCTAATTGCCTAGAAACAGAAGAATCCAGTTCTTGCTTATGGAATTGTCAAGGATATTCTGTGCCAAGCCAGATTTCACATGCATTTCCATTCCATCCATCCCAGCATTCACAGTTTCCACAGCTACATATTCCATTCCCTGCAATAACATACACATAGGAATCATGATTAAGATGCACCAAAACATGCTACTATAAACCATACAGTCCATTAGAAAACTATTTCATTTATCCTCTCTAGATTGTGCAATGATCTTACCATTACAGCTATTAAGCAACAAAAAGAAATCTGATCTTTCAAAGAATGAATGGTGTTTATTTGGTGCCATGATCTATGAATCAAATGGTAATCATCTTGAATCACTCCAACTGGGCTACCATGTCCCAACTGTGTTTTCCCTGTTATGTCTGACTTAAAACATCAAACTCCTCTTATGAAGCAGTCCAGGGAGTCAAGTAGTCCAGGACTCTTATGCAGCAGGAGGGGCAAAGGTGACCTGCTTTAGTGACATACACAAACATCCCTCTCTGTCTTCAGCTAGAAGTGAGGATAACAGATCTACATGTCCTCATCACCCCTGTAACTTGCTCAACCAAGTGTATCTTATAACAAATCATGAGGACTCAATTAGGGTAGTAATGAGTACATAGAAAGCTTTTTTTATACCTTGGCCCTATCTCTCCTCCCCATTCACATAGATACATACACCTAGTCCCCTGGAAACAACCCAAAACACCAAGGAGGGGCACCTGGGTCCTGTGTAAAGGAACAGAACATTTCCTACACTATGCTCAAAATAAAATTGCCATCAAGAGATTTCTTTTCTATGTTCAATATATAACTGCATATGTGTGAGTTTGTAGGGTGGGTGACCTTGTGGGAATTTCGCAATGATCACATAATTTGGTTTCATTCTTTCGTATTCTTCTAGGCCTGGGAATAATGTTAATGCTCATTACAAATGCCCACTTTCTCTTTCAGTTATGTCATAGTAACAGTTGTCCCCTAATTATATGGCAGCTGTCCTGTCTGGTCACCTAAAGCATTGTGGGCAGGTGTCCTCCAGCTCTATTGCAGACTGTGGCTCAGAACAATTGGAGGAGCTCGATACTGCACCTGTACAAAGGAGACCGTCATGCTTGTCGCAGTCTCTGTCATCGCAGTCGCAAAATTCCCCTGAAATGTACCATTCTTCAGCAGAACAAATGCACTTTCCACAATGGCAAGAACCTGAAATCACAAAGGGCATTACTCACTGTCACCAAATAACTAAAGGTTTCCATCTAGAATAGAATATCGTTGACACACTGACAATAGGCTTCTAATAACCTATCTTCCAAAGGTACAAGTTCATTGAATAGCTGGCTTCTCTGAGGGGAGCTTTACTTACTGGAAGTCATAAAGGTCATCCAGGAAAGCCTTCATTATGGATCTAGACGGTTGCAATTAGCCTTGAGCAAATGTCCTGAGGCCCAGTCTGGTCGAAATGTCAATGAGAGCCTAACGTGGCTGTTTCTTACAGATGGTCTCCCCTAAAGGTGTTCAAAACTGGGTGTTTTTTTTTTCCTCCTGAATTAAATCATGTTTTTAAAGTGCCTGTTCTTTAATGGAATCCAATAGTAAATTCTATTAAATGAGGATTTGCTTATGATTAAAATAACCAATTAGATACTTGGCTAATAGTTTTGGATTTTTTTCATGATTTTCTCAGCATAGTGATGGTATACACCTGCATGTGTGGTGACCCATTACAGTGCTAACGTGCACACACACAAGCACATGTGTGCTCAATCAGATCTCACCCTCAGGATTTCCTGCTATAATACAGACTAGCTCTAAAACCTCAAAAATGTTCAGACTATAGGGCCCTAGGTTCTATAACTTTCCCACTATTTCACCCATTTCCCCTCTTTTTACCTTCTTCCTAATTTTAACAATTTACTTTGAGCTTATTAAAATTTTTATGCTGAGATATAATTTAATTAACAGAATACTTAAAATCAAGGAAAACCTCTGTATTCAATGGTGTCTCAAATAGAAGAGAGTTCTCTGTTTATGCATCTCTCCTGACAGGCTGCCATTGGAGGTGCCATGGCACCACTGATTTCACCACAGCAAGATAGATGACTTTAAAAAGTACTGCTTTCCTTTCCTTGGGGTGGTTTTTCTTTCAAATCATGATTTACCTTTAAGAAAAGATTATTGCTATATTTTCCAAAATGAAAATCACTTGGAGAGAATGTGAAATAGTCCAAGTATTTTCACATAGTTAACAAAATTCCAAACTTGGTGAGGTCAAAATACTTTGGGAGGTGGTGAGGCGCTAAGCAACTCAGTGAGACCCTGTCTCTAAATAAAACACAAAATAGGGCTGGGGATGTGGCTCAGTGGTCAAGTACCCCTGAGTTCAATCCTCAGTACCCCCTCCAAAAAAAAACAAACAAAACAAAACAAATGAACAAACAAAAATACTTTGGGAGGTGGGCAGGGGTCAATCATGAATGTTTCTGTTGAAACCTAGTGACTAAAAATAATTAGCCACCAGGTGATGAAACCCATCAGGGAAATGGAGTGATACTTACCATGCGCATCATGAAGAGATTCAGGGTATATCCCCCGAAGCATTAAATGCTATGTAGTATTTCATATCATGAAAGGATTCACGTAAAACTGCTCCAAGTGTTGAGTTGCTATTTCATATTTCATATCATGGACACTAGATTTTTAGTAGAAAGAATCTCCAAATCTCCAATGGCCATTTCTTATCACTTATCTCCAGGCAAGAGAGTAGTCAGAATTTGTTATATGGTGAGAATTGTGTTTACATTTATTTTTAACTTCTTGTTTAACCAAAGCACAATTTCATTCAATATTGTCTTGTTTTCCTGAGTGTCGAGATTGATTTTCAGATTGTTGAGCAACATACAGACATCTTTTAGTTCTTAGGAATGACTGACAGCCTGGTAGTTGCTCAGAACCCAGGGAGATGGCCCTCCCAGGTTGGTCTGCAAAGAATGGTATCCCCTTCTTGGTCTAATCTAGGAGCAGTGTTTCCATATTTTAGAAGTTTATTTATCTCAATTTTAAAGAGTTACTTTCAAATTTCTAGGCATGGGAATGTTCAACACTCAACTGCTTGTTTAAGAAATTAACCATTTTATACAACTGCAAATAAAGAAAACATCAGCACTTCATGAGCCATCAGAGAAATTTTCTCAAAAGACACAAAATTTAGTGTTTTAGTTCCATGAGTGGAAGAAGATTAATTATTTGAAGACTATGACTTTAATTTTTTCCAAAATACTTATCTCCCTTACATTACAAAACTATTTCTACAACAGAAGCAAATGATTTCATATGTACATGATATTCACCTATTACATCTATGCTACTTTTTTTAAATGTGTCACAATTCATGAAAAAATCTTACATTTATCTTCACTTATCCCCAACCCTCAATGTATTCTCAACACTACTCTTGCTTCTGGAATGCTCAGCTCTAGACCATAGCAAAGCACTCCCCTAAAACTGAGAAGCTCAGCTCAATTGAATATGGTATACTTTGGTCGAGCATTTGATGAGTAAATTCCAGTTCCAGAATCTACTAGTCACCAAATACTTAATTATAAAAACCGAGGAATGATTTCATATGTGCCATGAAACCGTAGCTTTCCTTGGTCAGCATTTTCCTGGCTGTGCTGTTCTCTCCTGTTCGTTAATATTCAGTGCATTTCAGAGGTACGAAATCCTTCTGTCGCTTGTGTAACTAGGGATAGCACAGCATGTACTAATACACAGTGTGACCGATTATTAGGACTTATTACAGCACCTTTCTTGTAAAGTGCTCTGGCTGTTATCATCAATAACCAATAATGGGGTGTCGACTGTCCCTCTCTGGACAGGGAAAAATTAAGGGAGAAGATTCTGATAGACATAGGCTGCAGGACTACTCCAAGGTGAGCAATTGCTCAACTCAGCTGGCTGGACCCACTCACGTCACAGGCCCAGCCCAACCCAGCCATAGGGAGTAGCTGGTCCTTCCTGGCAGGAGCTTTAGGGTGGTAAGTTCAGGACCACAACACCACTGATCCATTTGCTTTCTTTCTCAACATAAAGATCCTTAAGAATGTTCCTGTGCTCCTCTGTGCTTTTTGCTTTTTTCATGGGAAATCAACCACATTTTCTCATGTGTCTTCTGAGCATCCTTAGGACTTAAGAAAGAAAAATAAATGTAGTCGTTCTGCCTTCAAAGATGAGAATGGAAGAACAGAGAGCATAAGAGAATTGCCTAGAGCCACACAGGCAACAAACAACAGCTGAGATTTTTCTCTGATTCCATCTTCTCTTTTGTGTGCTCTCTGCCTGTGATGTCTCGCACAGCTAAACCTTCCATATAATTTCAAAAATGAGATGCTTGTTCCTACAGATCTGATGTGGCATATTGGGTGGGGCAATTAGAACAAAGGAAACTAGAACATCTCTTTTCCAGGGATGTGGGACAGGGACTACTTGGCTGAGAAATAAGTGGGTGGGGTGTACTCTGGACTTCCTGCATGATGTGGGGCCCAAGAGGTGTCAGTGGGAGGGTTTAAGGACTCATTTAATGACAGGTGTTTATAGCCAATGCCACACAACAGCATCCGTAAGAGCATCGGAGGTGATCGCTTGGATCGAGGTTGAGGTTACTGAGATAAAAATGCTGTTGTGTCACTTGGATCCAAGTAAATAAATCCCCCTAAAAACAAAAACCATGAATTATATCCTGTATTCTGTAAAGTTAGCTAAAGTTAGGGGAGATCTGGACACTAAGTTCATCTCTCTTGGTTATTTATAAAAAACGACCTGAGTCAGAGGGCAAGGCGCTGGGTTCCTTGTCCCACCCGACTGCTGCCCTTGGATTTCGTCTCATTCTTGGAGCCTGCAAAAAAAAATGCTGCAACCCACCATCCCAGCAGGCAGTTTCCACCTACTGTACTAACGACTCCATCTGTTATGAAGGTCACAACAATGTATCTTGTTTTAAATTTTTCTATGGAGTGATTTATTGTCTTGGCTATAACTTTGTAAAGAAATAAAATGCTATTTCTTCATCGTCTCCTGAGGTGACGGCTTTATTCACCACTGGTGGCAAGTGCACCTTCAGCCTCCTGGTGTCAGCGGCTGGGGTCGGCTGGGTGGAGCACCAGGGTGATCCCAGGCCTCCACTCACATGTTCCCCACAGTCGGAGAAAGAAGACTGGATGTCCTTTGGGATCCACAGGTGAAGGGTTTTCCTTTATAAATTCAAGAAAAGTTGTACATAATTCCAACAAGTCCAAGGAATTTATGAGGAAACCCAGCACCAGAGAATAGAATAGGCTTCTCTTTTCTGCCACCATTTGAAGTCCTCTGTCTTGAGGAACTTTCCCGTGCTTCTCAGATGGGGTGTGTGGTGGCACTTCCCCTGGGGATCAGGAATAACTGCTAGGTTCCCATTATCCTGGGTGCTTACAAAGGACCCAGGCTCCATGATCCCAGTGTTAGCCCCTTTCTTCTCTAGAAGCACAAATGTCTCAGAACAGGAGGAAAGAACGAAGACCTCAGTGTGCAGCTGCTGCAATATGCGCCCTTACTAACTGAGCATCAAAACGTGCAGGCTTGGGGAAGCTTTTACAATCCCTTTTGAGTTTAAAGACTCTAAAGCACTCTTCGTATTGAAGGGTAAACAAATAGTTTAAACAAATCTGCTTTCAACTCTTCATTGATCTCTGGAAATACATCCATCACTCAAAGCAAACAATTTGGAAAAGCATTAACTAGAGAGAGTTATTGGGTTTGTTTGGCTTTCAGGGAAAAAGCTATTGGGTTTTGTTTGCCTTTAAGTCAATATTTAATCCACCTAATATTTTTTGTTGTTGTTTGGCATTTTCTACATTTACAAAGCTGAAAAAATGTGAGTATTTCCTCAAACTCTAGTGAGTTTAATAAGGATGCTTCTTTCTTGAAGAAAAATAACTATTTTTTTGTATGAAAGTCAGTTTAAGGCATAGACTGTTACTCCCCATGCCGGAGAGTCCATGTTGGTGAGTTCTTCCTATACTTGGAACTGAACATGACTCAGCAAAGTCCTGCTCGTGGACACGGTTCATGGCTTGATGGGGTGTCTAGTAACACACGGGTACACAATGGTTGATTTTTGAAATAAACAAACAAGCACACTTATGTTTTAGTATCAATGGGAACCCTCATTCAGCAGAATGTTCTTAAAACTTCATGCTCTTATTCCAGTGAAGCCACCATTGTGGAAATCAAGTAAAAAGGCACCTGAACTATAGAGCTTTGTGTTTGGAGTTATGTTCAGGGAAAAAAAAAATCCAATTTAGAAAAGTTAGTCAGTCATAGTGTTTTCCATATGCAGGACACTCCTCTCTGGTCCGGCAGCACCTCCTTCGGTCCCTCTTACTTCTCCCTTGCAGGGCTATTCTATCCCTGCCTCTTCCTCACTTTTCTTCATTAATCTGCCTCCCCGATTCCTTCCCTTTGTCTCTTCTTCTTAATCTCTCTTTTCTCCTTTTTGATTCTCCCACACAGCTTGAATCTAAAGCAGGGGTTTTCCGGGAGCAGAAGCCTCCTTAGAATAGAACTGGAGGAAGATTTATTTGGGGCTTCCATTGGGTTGCATTTAATGGGAGAATAAAAAGAGAGCACAGGGTGCTTGCTTGAAGTTCACCCGAGTGCTGCTTGCCTGTGGTAATGGCTCTAGATTCAATCTGTGGCTTCTCTGCCTGAGCACTCTAAGCACAGTTCTTGAACACAGAATTCCTGGAAACCAAGGACAGGGACACGGCTCTCTGTGGAAGGGAGCACAATTGTATCCATTTTTGGCCTTCTTCCTGGCACCATAGGTGGTCAGAGTCCATTTGCTTTTATGTCTGAAGTTATACCAAAAAGCTTCTTTTCAGCTACTCTTTGGGGAACACATTACCCATGGGGCATCCTGCTCTCTGAAGCCCCTCATGTACCATGGCAGCATCTCTGGCGGAGCTCCTTGTAGCACTGCTCAGTGCCTCTAATTCACGTTTTCCTCACCGTGTCTTCTTCACAAAAAAATTACATGCTCATCCAGACCTAGGTTGGTTCTGAGGGTCAATGAAGCTCTTACTAGAGCTCTGCCTGGTCTTCAAAGGCAGGGGCCTGTTCTGCTGCGAGGCTGCTGAGCTAAGAGGGGAGCTCCCTGAAAGTGAGCCCCCTGCCCTGTGGGGAGAACCCCTCAGACCCCTGTGTCTTCCTGGGCAGGGCAAAGAGGAACAGGGTGTGTCCTAGACAGTGTGACCTGGCTATGTGCCACGATAGCAGGATTTTAAAATCTTTTCAAGAATGTCATACAGAAAACATCAAATCGAGGTATCCAAAATTTAATCTATTACCAGTCGATTCAGAAAAAATCCCTTCTGGATTTCCTTGGTGTATGTATGTATGTAGGGGGAGAAGGAAAGAGAAGCAAAGGGTGTGTGTGTGTGTGTGTGTGAGTGTGTAAATGTGTGCATTGAGTGTGGGTGTGAGGAGATGTATGGGGAAGGTTTGCTTTTTCCTCCAATCTATTTCTATAGTAAATGTTTGGGTTGTTGGCTTCTATTCTATCAGCTTGTAGATTTTTCATCCCCTTGTTTAATTTTTATCTATTTCCTTGCTTTAGGACATGCATGCTTACTTGGAACAATTTGTGATTTTTAGTCCAAAGAAATTTATACTGGAATTATAGAAAACATATACTTTTTCTGTCCTTTTTTATGAAACCAAATATTTATTCTCCTTTATTCTCCCGTCTTCCTTACATGCCATCCTCTATCCTCCTCCACATACATATCTACACAATTTAACCTCAGAAGTTCCAAGAATCATATTTGGGCACTTTTGTGAAGTTCTGGGCTGTGGTATTTTAGGGGTGAGCTCAACAATCATCCTTTGGCCCTTTTCTTTTCTGGCTCCATTTGGTGCCTAGTATATACATGTGGTTGTCATTGGTCTTGATAAAATTATTAATTCTACTTCTTGCAGCTACAGCTTTGCACATAAGTGAATGGCAATCTTTGTATGAAAGCCCTCTTGTGTATTTCATTCTTTGAGATCCCAAACTTCCTGTGGCTAATGTTGAAGCTTTGAGTTTGGGGCAGGCAGAGGATGAAGTGGCTTTCCTTTGCACAAATTCAGTGAAAGATGGCTGCTGCTTGCTGCTGGACAAACCATGTGTCGAAACAGGCTCCAGCAGCGATACTCACCCTTCCCCGAGCACAATATGCCATCTGCTGATTCACACAGACTCCTGCTTTGTTCTTCTGTCATGTTACATTTCCGCGGATGCTGGCAGAGCATGCCGAACCAACCTCTCTCACAGACACAGTGACCACAGGAACACGTGCCGTGGCCTGCAAAGCAACCACAGGGAGGGCGTGAGGGGAGGTGGGTACATGGAGCTTTTAAGGGAAATATGCAAACCACAGGGTGTCATTGCCTATCACACATACTTGCTTGGTATGCACGGTCAATCTGAATGTAATCATTTAAAAGAGTATCACAGCAGGGATCTAGTTTCATGTGATACATTTGAATGTAGACCTGAGAGAAGGAAACCTTGCAATAATTTAAAAGGGAATTATGCCATCCTGGTTTTGATAGACCACTGCCCCGCTTGCTTTTTTCCAGCACCGCATCTCAGTGCTGTTCTTCATGGCTCACACCACGACACCCGGGCCAATTTGAAGGCCAGTCACTGCGTTATTGCTTGCAGCCTTTATTAATTACTCTCATATGGCTTACAAATAAAATCAAAAGGTTTTCAGTGTTATTTTACTGCTGCATCTTTTGACTTACTAGTAAGAGCAGACAGCAGCCTAGGTGACAGTGTCTTTCCATCAGTGCACAGAACTTAAAGACAGCATGAGGCTTGGATTCACTTTTGCCCTTTTGTTTCTTCTTTTTGCTTCGGGTTATGGAAAATGCTTCTCTCTTGCTATGAATGCCACTTTGCACTCGTGGCAGTTACACACAGCCCCATACACCTGTTCAGTTACTTGCCACCCACTCTCCATCAGATTGCATGATTTTCTATTTTAATTTCTTGTTTCCACTCAGCGCTTTCTTTCTTTCTCTGAAATCACTCTGAATCAGCCATTTGTCTGGAAAAGATTTACTGAGTGTTTACTGAACAGAGCTTTTCACTAGGCTCTGGGGGATATGAAATCAAACATGACTGACACACTATCCTGCTCTTCTCCCAGGGACACACATCCTCCTCCTCCAGACTGACCTGCCTCTGGAGCTGCTGACACCATTTTCTCTTGACCAGTGGCTCTGGTGGGAACTTCCAGGGTAATCCTTGCTTCATTTTCTCTCCCTACACTCATCTCTGTAAAGAGGGCTTCATGGCCAATGCTTAATTGTTCTCAATTCGTCGTTATGATTAAGGGAACATAACCGCCCTTGAGTCCAGGTAGTGGTTCTGCACAACACATGAGCATCCCACACTCCTTCCATTATGTCATGTTACTTCCAGATTCATCTGAGCAAACAGGACACTGCGCAGGCTTTTCTGGTTGGTGTCTTCAACTGCTGCATCCTTTGCAGCAGTGTGTCTGACAGTCACGGGCATTTCCCCTTCAAAATCTCTCCCCCACTTGTTGTCATGAAACTGGACTCTCCTTGTCCCTTCATCCTTCCTCCTTTGTCCCTATTTATTCTTGTCCTTGATTCCTTTTATCCAGTAGTTCACAAGTCCTGTTGTAACTACCTCCAACTTCTCCATTTCTATCACCATTATACGCCTTAGAGAGGCCCTCCCATCACCTCTCCCCAGTGTTCTCTCTCCCCGCTTCCTACAGCACAACTCACTCACCTCAGCCTTGCTCTCTATTCCTCCATGACTCCTTAATCCTCACGGCATGAAGTTCAATTACTTAGCCCCGAACTGCTGCTCCCGTCGCAACCCTTCTCCCTTTAACCTGCTGACCAATTCAGTGCTTCCTGTCCATGGCTCCTGCTTTTCTGGTCCTTGCCTTTGCAGAAGTAGGAAAGCCTTCCTCGCTCTAAACATTCAGTTCCTGCTCAATTTTCAAAGCTCAGCCGAAGTGACAGTACTGCTTGAAGATTGTTTGTCCTCCACCTTCTGATTTCTAGCTATCTGTCGAATGAATCTATGACCTGACCGTGGATTCCTAGAGCATAGGTGATTCTGACTCAGCACCGCAGTCTGCATAGGGCCAAGTGTACTGCCTTAGACAGAATGGATCCTCAGAAACATGTATTAGATTGAGAACATTATCAAAACAGCGTTCTCATTTTCTTCATAAATCCAAACTGGGAGCCCTAAACTGATTCTAGGCCATGCTTACAGGAAATTTGGTTAATGGACTGTCATTCAAGGACAATGGAGAGTCTTTCAGATGCTGTTTATTTCTATTTTCCATACAGTAGATCCAAGTTAGAAAGTTGATGTTCCTTAGGTCTATGAGCTCAATGAATAGTTTCTGAACTGATTATATCTTGGGTTCTCTATTAAAACCAAAGTCCACAAAAAATGCAGTTCTCCTTAATGAATTAAGTAAAAAGTGGTTGTCTCTGGAGACAGATAATCTAGGATACAAAAATCTAAGAATAGAAAAAGAAAGCTTCTAGTACTTGTCCATCAAGCCACAGACTTCTGAGATGTTTGTGTCTCTTGCTGTTCCTGGGTTGGTAAGAATTTTCAGTTGACATTATTAGAATAATTAAATGTCTAGTTCAGAGGAAGGCATTCTGCCTTTGATTTAGAAGATCATGGAGAATGACTCAATGGCTCCGCACAGCAAGCAATTTAATGTGAAATTTATATGCAAGGAAATAGGAGATTGTTTTCCATTTATTAGCTCATTTATCACATCCTTCTACAAAGTTAAATTGGCAACTAGCCCAGATGATCAAAATGCTTTGGTAGTTAAATATCCTGATTTGCCATTTATATGACTTCCCTTTACTTAAAATGTAAATAAAAATACAACTATCAATATTCCTTTCTTCTTTATGCACTCTAATAATTTAAGTCATCTACTCAAGAAATATTTGTTGTGCACTAGGCATTTAGCAGTTGAAGAAGTAATCGTGAATAAAATAGATAGTGGCCCTGTATTCATGGCACTGAAAGTCTACTAAGAAAGAAAACAAGTGGGGCTGGGATTATGGCGCAGTGGTAGCGTGCTAGCAGCACGCATAAGGCACTGGGTTCGATCCTCAGCACCACATAAAAATAAAATAAAGATATTCTGTCACCTACAACTAAAAAATAATAAACATTTTAAAAAAAAGAAAGAAAACAAGTAACAGTAGCAAGAAAATACATTTGCACTATGAACAACTTAAAGATGGTACTATTGCATTTGAAAGTGAAACACTGTAAACGCGGGTAGTCAGGCAACGGTTGGCTGAGCAACAGGCAAGGGTTGAGGAGTCAGCCAGCCAATGTTCTAGGAATGCAGTCTGGATACTCCAGTGAAAAGTCCTTGGGATGAGAAAGAACTTGCCATGTTACAGGAAGTGAAGGCCAATGTGTTTCAAGAAAAATGAGTCAAAGAAATGGAATAAACAATAAATTTGGAGAGAGATTCAGGAATGAGCACATAGCCAACTGTTTACTCTTGGCAAAGAATTTAAATTTATTCTGAGAGGAATGGTAAAAGACAGCGGGTATTAAGCAAGAGAGCTATGTGATCTAATTAACAAATTGAAAACTCATTTGGACAACTGAGCGGGATTAAGGTGTGTTAGGAGGAAGTGAAAATGGAGAAATAGAGAAGCAAAAGGTGACAGGGTTAAAGCTGAGTATGGCAGAGGAAGAGCAGAGAGGAGGATGAAGATGTAGGTTGTGGATGACGATGGAACATGGTTAGATTGGACATGGCGGGTAGGGGAAAGAAGAGACTTTTTTCTGGCTAGAAAAACAATTTAAATGTAGATGCAATCTATCAGACATGGAAGCTTCTGGGGGGAGAGGTTGAAGATAGGCTCTGTTCTGAATCTCCTGTGTTTGGGATGCTCTTAAGACAACTGAATCCTAAGGTCAAGTAAGCAGCTGGACACAAGCCTTGTGCTCAGAGAACAGACCACAGCATTGAAAGCTCAGCCAGGAAGACATAAGTCTTGGTAAACTCCAATATTTAGTGCCAGTGTGCAGAAAGATTAGAGAGACAGATAAAAAAGAAAGTCCACTATGGAAGGAGGAAAATAAGATTGTATTTTCTCATAAGATGACAAAAAGTGTCCTAGAAAGAGGTTCTACTGTATTTCCACTGGTTTCTGAAAATTTGAGCTGAAAAAAAATGAGACCACGGAAGTAATCTTGGTCAGCCTTTTCTAGGCCAACACTCCTGCGTGGACACGGGTCTGAGCGTAATACCCAGGACGGCAGGACTGTTGGAGAATCATCCAAGTATACCACCCACTCAGAACAACCACTTTGCTAGTGGAAAAAGTGACACTGATGTCATCTTAATAGAAAAGATCATTATAAAAGAACCCACTGAGAGAACAAGCCAATGAGCCATTCGCATTGCCCTGAATCTGCCTTTGCCCCACCTTCAAGGCATGAGTAGATTTCCAGATGCAGAACCTATCCATCGTCTCCCACCTACTTCCCTCATCCACATCTGCTTCTGTCCTCAGTGGTTTTCATTATTGCCTTCCCTTCTTCCACATCAAAACATTCACCAAGAATACCCTGGACTTGCATTGTCTGATGTGATAGAGTAGTCACTGGCCCCAGGTGACTACTTAAATTCATTTATAGCTAAGCAAAATTTAACCACTTTTTAAGTGCTCCATAGTGAGCACTTGTGGTGAGTAGCTATTGTGTGAAATAATGCAGATAGAGAACACCCTGTCCTCGTTAAATGTTCTCTTGGGTAGTACTACTACAGGTAATGATCTTTTCCAGTGAAATTCATTGGATCCCAGGCATATTTCCTTAAAACACTGCAATGTCCTGAGGAAACTGACCTCTGAATGGATATTAATTGGATCAAAGATTACACATTGCTTCTCCTCTTCTTAATATGAAGTGAGTCCTCCATTATTTTCAAGGAGGTAACAATGCACCCATCTGGGCAGTTTTTGACTACCCAGGTTCTTTTTAACCCAGAGGTACCCATATGACCTACATCTAATTAATGAGAAATAGGAAAAAATTCCTGTTGAGGTGTCCTGAAAACTGTTGTTTCCCAAAGGCAATTGGAAACACTCGGCTACCAGGTATCTTTGGCGTTTTCCTTTCCCTTACCATTTCTTTTTCCCCGGAAGATGAGCTATCAATGAACATGACAATATAAGTCATATTTTCTGGAAGAGCAATGCAGGGGTCAAGGTCACAGAGGGGTCTCAGGCTGCAACATCACCATCCACCCCTGCAGTGACAACCTGCAGAATCATTACTCGTATCAGTCACCTTCAGCCCAACATGGTCCCAGCTGATATACTGTCAAACTCAGGAAAGAGTTTTGTGATTTCAAGGTGCAATTTGGAAGACAATCCTCTGCGACTACATTGTCCATCTCTGGTCTGAGGTTCCCCTCAATGTAAGAAATCCATCAGTATCCCACAGTCACTGACCTCACACTCTCAGGCTGCATGATTTCCTTCAAATTGCAGCTATGAACTTGAGAACTCCCTGAAGAAAAGGGAACTGATTGTATAATTAAGAAGTGGCTCTTCATTATCCCTTCTTGCTTCTTAAATTGGACTCCTGGGCAGCTATTCCAGGAGCAGAGAAGAAAGAAGAAAAGCAATAAGCAGTCTGATTCTTATTCTCACCCTGGGTATGCGAGGGCAAGAGGGAAGTCTCTGACTGAGCTTATATTAGGCTAAATATTAAACACACATGAGCCAGCATGTGAATATATTTTCTTTATGGAAACTTAAAACCATATATCACTGAAAATGAATCAATTTTAGGAACTATTAGTCTAGATGAAGATTTTTTTTCCAATAGTGACTTATTTAATAAGAAATCTATTTGTCTATAGGCCATATACATTTTTATTGTTAATAAAAAATGTTTAGAGAGAATCCACATATGGTCTAGGCTGATTGAACATGACTCACAAACAAGCTAATTAAATGAAGAGCTGTGTTGCTTCATGCTGATTTTCTCTTTGCCAATCATTTTCATGACTCTTTTTGAGGCTGTAATTTTGAAGCAGTCAAAAATGAACTGCTCAAAATTATGAAATTAGTTGCATTCACCTTCAGGTACAATTGCAAATTTATCCCATCCGACCTGCATTGGCTTAATCATCTTTAGCTCTATTGTAAGGAAGGCGGATAAACAATGTTGACTCTCAGCTCTCATGTGGCTGCGGGTAGGTGGGTTTATGGATGTTTTCAATTTTACTTATTTGCTTATTGCTGAAATGCTCACAGTCCACACTTTGGACCATACTTTGCTTTCTGGCCACACATTGGCTATTCAGAGTTCTGGACCATTTCTCTTGGTGAAAGGCAACAGAAATTCTGGATTAGGGTCTGGTGGTAAATTGAGAAAACTGCCCAAATTAATGATTCTCAATTTTGTTCTCTGAAGCCAAACTGAAAGGATGATTTTATGTGTTTCACATTTGACTATTAATAAGGTTTGTTTAGCACTGGCTGACAATGATGGGCGACAGCTAATTGCTATGGAGAAATTATCTGCAGCTCCCTCCATGAGGTACAGAATTGGTGACTATATGATTCCAGCTTCCTTCCAAAATGCTGGGCAGCTAATACTTCAAGATAATGAGGCAGACACTGATCTTCCCTGTCATGCAGATGGCCATGTCCATCCTTTACTCTCTGTTACAGATTAGGAACATTCATTGGATGTCCACCCGGTACACAGAATCAGGAACAATTCATTTGTTATGCCTCATTCTTATCATAAAGCCAAAAGGTAGACATAATTATACTTCTTGTATACATGAGTAAATCAAAGCAGACACAGCAAATGGCCTGTCCAAGTTTCTACAACTAGGAAGAAATGGAACTAGAATTCAAATCCTGGTCTATCTGAATGTGAAGGTCCTATTCATCTTGCAGCATGGCACTGTCTCACTTAGCTTAGAAGAAAATGGTTACTTCCATTCAAATGTTATATGAAAAAATACAGACAAGTACATGTATATGTATTTATATGTATGTGTGTATAGATATAAATATCTATACAGCAATACTTTATACATGGGTCCCTTCCCATTCACACACAAAATATAAATACTATACACACACAAATACAGATAGACCTAGATCTGCAATGCAACTGTGTATCCTCTAGAATGTAGGTGCTCTAAAACTATCAAAATGTACAAAGAAGATTTGCAAACCTAGATTTGAAGAAGGTTCTTCCCCCCAATGAAAGCCTAAAAAAAAATGTCAATGGATATTTTTGGATGATGGACTTATGTGTAATTTTTACTGTTTTTTTTCTTATTTTTTGGTTTTTTAAATGTTGAAAAGAAAATAACATATTAAAGATTATTTGAAGGTCCCACAACTACCTAAAGATGAATAAAGAATGATAAATGGATAAAATAAATAATTTATGTTATACATAATAATGAATAGTTTGAAAATAAATCCTCCCTAAGGATGGGTCCAAGAACAGTTGAAGAAAAGCTCTGGAAGCAAGAAAAAAAATACATTTCATACCAAATCTATTTTCACCTCTGTGATTTTGCTCAGCCTTCCTTGACCTAAAATGGTCTTCTTGTCTAGTTCCCACACATGCAAATATCAGCTGTTCAAGATCAAAGTCAAATGCAATCCCAACTTGAACAATCTTTTCATTCCCAATTGGAAAATCCTTGCCTTTCTCTTTCTCATAAACTTATTTGTGACTCCTTTAAGTTTTAATTTATTTTAAGAAAGTTCTTGTAGATCTTTTATCCTAAGTTTGAAAACACAATAAGCTGAGAGAGGGAGGGGGAGGACCCAAGGGGAGGGAACTGCTTATATCCACAAGAACTGTACAGACTTGAAGAGTCGCGGGATTACTTATAACACAGCACAATGTCATTGTGCCACAACAAAGGTACTGCTGTTGAGGGGAAGTATGAAGGAATTTCAGAAAGACTTCCTAAATATGATGGAAGAAAAGCAGAATGGTAGAGCTATTCAGGGGAAGTGAAGAAAAGGATCATGCAGGTAAGAGGAACAAATCACAATACATCCAAGATTCCCATCTCTGTTGCCCTCCATGAAGAACATATTTTTTAATAAATGGAGACACTGGTATAAAAAAGCACGGACTCCTTCTCTCATTCAATTGCTCAATACAATTCACTCTGCTTATACTCTGCCTCTCACTCGCATCATTCAATCACAAATTTCCGTAAATGCTGCTTACCCTGTGGGGAGGGATTCTTCTCTGAGGTTCAACTAAGCATTCAGATTGACCCTTCACCTTAGTTTCCTTAGAAGGATGAGGGACAGGACCCAGGTCCTACCAGCAGGGTGGCACCAGGCATCAGTATTCTTCATGGGGCTCTTTATAGTAATTCACGAGGATGGCAACCCTTACAGTCACCTAAGGATGACCTTCTCTTCAATTAACAGATGTGTGTAGGTAAGATCCATGTTGCACAAATGTTGAGGATTCTCTGGCTTAGAACAAACCTTACGCCCCACTGAAGCCCCAATCTCTCCTGATGGTTCTTTAAGGAGAGCCTTTAGGGACCCCACAACGTGCCTATTGACAGAGGCATGGGACTTACAGAAGGGAAAAGCATATTTCCATCAACACTTTATATGGATTCATAATCCCTGCTGCTCTAGTTGAAATTTGTCCATCCTAGGTCAGCATCATCATGAGCAAGGTTGCCTGGAAACATTGGCCTGCTCCCTCTTTTTCTGTTTCCAGGGAACCAGAGCTAAGCTAAGAATTTAACAGAGGGTTGGAGTCTCTTGAAGCAGCATGAAAGCTTTGCTCAGCCTTTTGTCCACAGTTTCTAATCCTTTCTGCAAGCATCCCAGTTTCTCCATCTCTACTGTCCCCCTCTAGACAGCGCACCTCCATCTCTCACCAGAGCTTATCATCCATATCCCCCACCAAACCCATCCCCTACACACACACTCTTCTAGCAATATTTATAGCAGTCCATATTTCACTGGACTGCCAGAGGAACTTTGTAAAAATGCCATAGTGATATTATTGTCTTGTTTAACTCCTTCTTTGGTTTTCTGTTGTCCTTTGAGTGAAGCTCCTAGTCATTAATACAGTTTACAAAATGTGTCACAGTTTTCTCTGCTTTCTAATCTCAAGTCACTCTGGGTTTCTCTCCACTGCTCAAATATTCTTCCAACACATGGCTCTCTCTCTTTCCTGCTCTCTGACTGCTGTGTCACACTTCTCACCTCGGTAACTAGCCAAGCCCATGCATCCCGTTATTACCAAGTGTGGCTGTGAAGTCTGGCAAGTTCATGAAAGCACATTGTCTACAGCAAATGATCTCTATCTGGAGAGGTAGGCACTGGAGAAGCCGCTTTCAGCCTCCAGTCTACGTTCAGTTTCCCCACTACATATGCTGCCTCGGAACCAGTGCTCCTCTTCAAAACCTTTGGCATCCCTTTGTCAATGTCCCCCTGTCAAGCTCAACTATCGGCTCTAAGAGTATAGATACTCTGTTATCCTCCCACAGAATCATCAGTGTTGGCAAACAGTGGGTGCAAAATAAATATTTGCTGAATGAAAATAAATAGCCGATTATCCAGTCTGAAAGAATTTTCATATTAAAATATTTAAAGAAGAATAGATATTTAAAGAAGAATTTTAAGAATTTAAAGAAGAATCTGAAGCCAAGAAGAATGATGGATGCTAAGAAACCATCTTCAGAGCTATTGGCCTGAAGATCAAAGGGGAAGGGACTGAGATTATTCCAGGGCAACAAGCACACAGAACAGACTTCCAGAAGCCAATTCAAGGAAAGTACTAAGATATTGGTAAGCTGCAGGATGTGAGCAAGAAAAAGCAAGGAAGTAATTTGGAGAAACATGAGAAAAGAAATAGGTTGGAGGGTGTGCCTGAAGCCAGGGAGGACAACATTTCATGGGGATTTAGGGAGGAGTAGCTACACCTCTATGCTTAGAAGTGGTGGTCACATGGAATGAGAACTCAAATTGCCTATGATTTGGGCAAGTAGCCAACCAACCTCAGGTAGAGTCAGTGATTCAGAATGGTGAGAGAGAGAGGACACTTCCACAGGCTGACCCAAGAGAAATGCAAGCATACAAGTCACAGGTGATGGCATCAAAGAGGTTTTATATATATATACAAACACATATATATAAATATTTTATATATACATGTATATATACACATCTATATAAAATATGTATATATATATATATATGCACATTTATATATATAAATATAAAGTTAGAATTTAGATATGAGGTATCCCCCAAGAGCTCATGGGTGAGACAATGCCAGAAAGTTGAGAGGTGAAATGATTAGCTTGTAAGAACCTTAACCTATGATATATGGTAATAACATATCTTGTAGGATTGTTGTGGGATTAGAACAGAGTGCATTAATCCACTGATAAGGATTAACTGGGTGGTAACTAGGCCAGTAGGGTGTGGCTGGAGAAGGTGAGTCCCTGGGGAAGGAACTCTGGGGTGTGTATTTTGTCCTTGGTAAGTGGAACACTTTGCTTCCTGGTGATCACCTCCTGAGCTGCTTTCCACACCCATGCCCTTCCATCACGAAGTCCTGCCTTATCTTGAGCCCAGAACAAAGAAATCAACCATCTATGGACTGAGATCTCTGAAATTGTGAGGCCTATATAAAATTTCCCTCCTCTAAAATTGTTTTTGTCAGGTCTTTTGGTCACCGTGGTGAAAAAGCTCCCTAAAACATGTACTAAATAAGACAGAACTGTTTTGTATGACTGGATATTTTTATATAGACTGAGAAATATGGAAACATTGTGGCTTGAGGACTTCCGATGGCTTGTGTCTTCCTATTAGTGCCCCTGCACACTTGGGCAGAGCCACAGAAAGCTTCCCTTCCCTACAGAAGGTATGCTGCTGAGCAAGAGCTGCTGAAAGCACCACAGAGACAGATGGTATTCGACTGTTTTGATTTGGCAGCTTATGTTAAACACTTAAGAAGAAAATCTATTTCATGCAAAAAGAACAGAAAGGAGTAATCGTCTATGCCATCCAAAACTGAAGACCAGACAATCACAGATATGGCTAAACTGTACATTTCACTTTCTGTATATAAATTTAATAAGGGTGATCTAATATACGTATGTGACACTTATGTGCCAGGTACTGTCCTAAATATTTTATATGCATCAATTCACTTAATCTCACAATTCTATAAGATATATGTTATTATCATCTTGTAGATGAGAAATAAAGGTTACACCAATTTCCTGAGGCCCAATACATAGTAAAAGATAGAGCAGGATGTACCCAAGAAAACCTGGCTTCAGCCTGATGCATTGTAAGTATGCTTAAGTAAATGTTTATGAGTGACACGGGAATTAGTGATCACCTATTCAGCTGGTTTGCTATGTTGTATACTTCAGTGCTAAAACTGCTGTGGGTTGAAACACGTTCAATAATGAAATGTCTCTTGTAATTCTCTTTGCAACAAATGGCCAAGGCCTAGAAGGAATTCGATACTATAATAGTCAAGGCCCATATAATCCCTTCCATAAAGCAATGAGCAGAAAATAGAGAAGTTAAAACCACATTATCTTTACCAGCTGCCTTAAAGAAACCAGAAATCAAAGGTAAGTGCAAAGCTAATGTGGGAGGCACCGGTACCCTTTCTAGTGTAGTTCAATATGAATTCCAGTTGATTTTCATTAATCCAGATTTTATATTTGCAAATTCACTTGTTCACTAAAATTTATTTGCACCACTAAAACCATACTCACAAAGCCATCCCACACAGCCCAAGCATTTGAGAATTCAGTGGCATGGTGAAAAAAACAAGTTGCCATGTTCATGTTCCCAGTTAAAGTCAAAGCGGGTCATGCTCCACTGTCCTTTTCCAGCTCTTCGGTTGTAAACATGTGTCTTCCTCCTGGTAAATGTTTTCACATTCTCCAGCTATCTGATGGTGTCAAATGGCCCCAGGCATAAGTGTTGAAGTGCTGCCCACGGTTCCTAAGTTCAAGGAAGTTGTGATGTGCCTTGCAGAGATAATACATGCAGTCAATCAGCCTTGTTCAGGCCTGCATTTATAGAGATGCTGGCCTTGAGTTCAATGTTAATGAATCAATTATGTATTAGATAAGGTGTCTCTATACAGAAACATAAGTAAAACACTTCACTATTGATCGGTTGATGCAAACAATGTGACCCCAGGCAGGAACCTGACCCTAGTTTTCCCTTAGGAATGGTGATCAGTGTCTGTCGTCTCAGTGTTCAGGGTGACCTTTCAGAATGTAACTACCACAAAGAGCAAGAACTCTGACTGTATCTTGGGCTTTTGTTGCTGAGGAGTACTACACAGAGTACCCGCGTAGAGTGTTGAATTCTATGTGGCATTCTGAGCTTTGTATTTCTCATAATGAACGTGACCAGGCTGCTGTGAAGGCATCTGTCCCTCCAGGAACTATCCTTGTCCAAGCAGCAGGACTCGGAGGAATGAGCAAAGGTGGGTGCACAGGCCTGGTGTCAAGTCTGTGGCAGAGCGTGAGGCTCTGGGCTCTTACCTGAGTCAGCTACTTAAGGGGGCATGTGTGAACCAGGACAAGTTAGTGAAGCACACAACATTACCTATAAAGAATCTTTTAAAATATCAGTGTCATCATAACCCCATATTTCTCAGGGGCATTATTAGAGAATCAAAATAAATTTTAAGAATATTAACATGAAATATTTTCAAGGAAAATTTCCAGTACTTGTTTCCTTTACAAATTTGAAAAGTGTTAAGTATCCAGAGATCTTTTAGTTGGTAAAATGCTTTCATCAAAATTTAAAATACAAAATGAATAAATATGTGGTTCTTAGAGTTAGTTTTTAGAATTTAAGAAAAGGTAGACTAAGAAGAAATCTGATGATAGTGATCCAAGACACTCTGCATGTCTGGCTGCTGTTGACCTGCCGCCCAAGGATCAGACTCTTGCATACATGGGAGCAGAGCAAAGACCTACCCAGACTTGAAAATATGTCCATCCTCTGATGAGTGGGTTCCACGACATCACCTACACTGCCTAACAGCAACCTCCTAAGAAATGGTCTCTATGTGTTTGAATAAGGATTTACTAAATTTTAACCAAGGTTTTACAAGGATAAGATTGACCAGCATGTCTATGGATATTGTCTGATCTATTGTTACATCTATGTAAGAGTGGACTGGACAGTTGTCAAAATCCAGATGGTGTTCAAAGAATAAGAACTTGTTGAGCTTCTGCTGCAGTATCCAGAGAACATGAGCGTTGTGGTCCTTTGGAAAGGATATTGTGGCAGTTGCAGTCAGGACTCACCCATATTCCTTCATCCTTGTTGTTTGGTGACTCCCACCAGGTGCCACTTGGGATTCTCTGCCTCAAAGCTTTTGCCAGACACAGGAACATGTTCCAAGAACACACCTGTAAGGCATGCTTATGTGGAAGGGGAAATAAACACCTGCTGGAAATGGTCATGGGAACAACTGATAGATACTTAACGATTGTGTTTCACACAGGATCCCAGAGCTTCATCCTTGTGCTGAGTTTAAGCCCCAGGGACCATGTAACAGCACTGACCACACAACTTTCACAGGCTGCCTCCTCCTTCCTGCCACACTCTCCAGCTTGTCCACCAGCATTCCAATAAAGCACAGCCAAATCCTTGTCTCAGCACCTGAGTTTCCACACGGTTTCCCTACAGAGTTCCAATCTCTACTTCTCACTGTAAATCAAGTGACTGGAGTTCTGGTTTATATACTGGGACTGTACAAGTTTGGTTCATGAAGGTCCATCTCCCAAGGAATCCAGAGAGTTCTGTCCAAATGGACAACACAGACACATTGGACATGTAGCACAAACACATTAGGAAGCTTCACATTGCTGTGACCAAAATCCCTCACAAAAATAACTTAGAAGGAAAGATTTATTTTGGCTCATGGCTTCAGAGGTTTAATCTATGGACAGCAACTTCATTGTTCTGGGCTTGTGGAGAAGTAGCACAGGATGGTGGAAGGGTGTGGTGGAGGGGCATTGCTCACTCAAGGCGGCCAGGAAGCACAGAGACAGCAAGAGACAGGAAGAGGCCAGGGACCGAGGACCCACTTTCTCAGGCCATGCCCCACCCGCCTATAAGCCCAGTCAAATTAATCCAGTCATTTCCATTCTGAACATCGCTGAATTGACTAACACATGGGATTTGGGGGGGAACATTCCAGATCCAAACCATAACGGCAGAAAATTGTTGAAAAAGTACCATTTTCTGAGCTGCTGTCTCACTTACCCAATTAACATCTGATCTCATCTAACAGGAAGGTTGATTTGTTTTCACTTTTTATTTCTTCCCCAAAATTGGACATAAAGAGAGATTTATGTAGGGAAATACATGATTTAATGGGTATAGAGATATAATTGTTTTTTACAGAATTAACCATTTCTACCAAGTCACCAAAATGTGGAGTGAAGAGGCCTATATGAAATAAACACTGCGCAACAGAGAGGAAGGCAACAAGAATTAGAGAACAGACATGTACATGGAACTTTCCAGGTGCTCTGCTGTGTTTATGTATAATGTTGTGAAAATTAAATGAATTAATATATATTCTGTGCTTTATGAACAAAAAATAATTATAATATGCATAAACAATTCTGGTAACCCATACCAGTGAAGGGAGGAGCTAACCTAAAAATAACATTGACATAATGTGGACAGTCTGATGTCACTAGGGAAAACTGAGGCACAGGGACAGATCTGAACGGAACACCAGAGCTCATGTCCTGGGTCTGCCACTCTTTAGTTATGGGGCATGAACTTCTCCAGCCTCACTCACATTTTCATATGGGAAATGAAGAGAGTAGAAAAGATCTCTTGGGATGGATGCCGTGACGGAAGACAAAGCATAAGACAAACCTCCAGGCCCCATAGGTATTTCAAAAGGCTTTTTCTCATGTCTCACAGGGAAAGAAAAAGAGATAATATTCCCCTTCAAATTGTCCAGTGTTTCATAGTTGGGTAAGGAGAGAAGAGAGAGATGATAGAGATGTCAGATAGATGGTATAGAGAGATAATTCTCCAGTCATTCTATTATAAGTAGGACATACATTTTGGGTTTTTCCAATAATATAATGCCCAATGTACTTATAATAATAATCTTGGAGAGATGCAATTACATTTTTTTAACATGGTTACACATCCAGTTCAATCATACTGAAAACCCTGAAGGAGAAATAGCTTGCACACATCAATCTCTACAACATGAAGCCTTTCAAGACTGAAAGCAGATCCCCATTTTCAACTGTATGAGGCTCAGGTGGGCATCTCTTTCTGGGACTCTCATTTTTGCTGCTACTTTGCTGACTACTGTCCATTTGCCTCATTCTTTCTCTGGACAGTTTATTACTTTCTGTAATCTCAAGTTTGGGTCTATGAGCTATCGTGGAAATGGTGCATATATCACTTGTGATTTTGTAGTTAGAGTGTAAACTTGGCATGTTTTTTTTCTAAGTTTGTGGGATGATCCTTCCTCCATCAGTGTTTAGGAATGAAGTCATAAAACCATGATAAAATGTTAACTTCCAGCAAAATCTTTTACTATAACAAAGTATCACAGTACTTAGTACCTAGTTCAGACCCAACGATTTATTACTGTGTACTTTCAAATGTCCCTACATCAGGAGCTCAAGGAAATGAAGGTCATAGTGAACCTAATTGTATATTGCCTATAGGTCTAATGTCATATTGCTTTTTGCTTGTCTTTTCAACAGCACTTTAAAAGAGGGGCAAACAAAATATAAAAGGCAAGGATACCGGTTGGCATGCAGGCAGCACGGGGCCGCAGGGACTGTTACCAACCTCCACAGACCACACCGTCCAGGTCTTCACAGCGACGGTCGTCACACTCACAGATCTTGCCATACACCCTGCGGTCTCCTGGAGGGTAGCAAGCGCATTTGCCACATTCACATTTACCTGAAAATTGTAAAGAAAGGGCACATTGTAAAGGGAAAACCGTAAAGAAAGGTTGAGAGATGCATGGAATCAAAGGACTTGTGGAAACAAGCACAGTATTAAACCACAACTCTTGACCAGTTCTAGGCTGTGCAAATAATTCTACTGACCTTCCTAAGATACACTGAAGGTCCAGCACAAATGCCCGGTGTGTGGGAAGTGGACGTGACCAAGGCCAGCTCAGAAGTTCTTCACCATGTCTGCCCTACTTTTCAAAGACTAATTCCATTATGAAACTCTCTGGCTATTTCACATTAAACCTAGTTTAATGATACCATTTAAAATAATTGAACCAATTTATATATTGGGCATAATTTGATATACTCTTTTTAATTATCTTTTTATTTGGAGTAAAAAATGTACATTGGTCCATTTCACTGCTGTATCTGAGTGATGTGTAGTTAATTCCATAGTTCATGGAATTACTTCAATGTGGAACACTCCCAAAGATCTTTATTATGTTAAACTTATTTAAAAGTACAAATACCTTTCAGAGTGAGTTCAGCTCATAGCTAGGGCATCCCTTAACTAGTAAAAAGAAGGTTTTCATCATTATTTCTAGAGCTATCATGTTTATCACTATAATTTTCACTATGTCATTTTGTTTCTATGATACCACACACCAACTACCAGTTTACTAAACAGGAAATTGAGACATCTTGAGGCAAAGCAACTGTCCCTGGAGAACCAGAAAATAAGGGATAGAATCAAAACTCGCATCCGTTCTCATTAACCTTCAAGATTACGCACCTAACCATCAAGCCATATTCCATCTTCACACACTTATAACACAGCATCAGGAGGCTACATGAGAAAGAAAATTACTTCTGAGGAATCTTCTTGGTTTGCCAGAAATTCAGTTGGGTGACAGTGCTCCGAGACATCTGTTACTCTCTGTCATTAGCCCAACCATCATAATTACACACCCACTGAAATGATCCAAAATGTTCAGGGCTGACCTTGCAAAGCTCTTAGTCATTCTATTGCTGCATTTGTATCTTGTTCAGGAAATTTGGAGTTGTAAGATGATGGAGAAAAGACAAATTGGTATTTAGAATCACATAATTTTATAGCTGTAATTACAGATAATCTAATGCAGCGATTCAGACTCTTTCCTGGCAGAAGTGGGGGCTGGCCTCCCTTGGAGAATCTGGAGAAGGAGAAGGCACAGGATAGGGTTGTTCTGATGGCCCCAGCTCACCTCCTACTGGAAGGAAGGTGGAGCCCTGTTCAGGAGGAGGGCAGGGGCCCCTTTCCTGACGTTATTCCCTCTTCCTATCCCTTGGTAGCCAGAATGGGGACGCACTGGACAGGCACTTTTGGTCAAGAATCAGAGGCTCTGAATCTTGAAGATGAAAGGAGAGGCGCAGCTCTGTAGTTGAGCAGTGAGCACCGCAGCACAACTGTGACCATGCAGGGTAGCAGTGCTCAGCACTCAGTGACAGCACTTGGAAGGGACAGCTGTAGGGATGGAGGCGCAGCAATACCCTAGCTTCCATAGGCTTCCTCAGGGGCAGATTGTGCAAGCTTGCATTTGGAACCTGAAGAAAATCCTTTTTTAAAAAATCCCAGTTACTAAAGTTGGTTTCTGCTGTTTGCAATCAAGAATCTTAACTGGGGGAATTTAAGAATCAGGTTTCAGAGATGTTGGCCATGAGCTACAAAATTTCAGTTAAACAGGAGTTCAGGAGATCTACTGTGCACCATGGAGAGTCTAGTTATAACAACATATTATATTTTGAAATATAATACCACACTGACTGCTATTTTATTAAAGAGAGTAGATCTTAAGTGGTCTCACCCAATACATGTTCCTAGGACAGAATATTAACACTTTAATGCCCAACTTTGTACAAGAAATATAAAAGACAGAAACCATTGTTTTTTTTTTTTAATATTTTTTTTTAGTTGTACATGGACACAATGTCTTTATTTTATTGCTTTGCATGTGGTGCTGAGGATCGAACCCAGGGCCTCACGCATGCGAGGCAAGCGCTCTACCGCTGAGCCACAGCCCCAGCCCCGAAACCATTGTTTTTTATATTGGAAAGAGAGTAGATCTTAAGTGGTCTCACCCAAAACATTGTTGATAAGCATGTAAAGTAACATGTATGTTAAGGTAGCCATTCCATAACTTGGACCTACTTCAAAACATGTTATACACAATAAATACATATTTTAATTAAAATATCCAATTAAATTTAAAAAGCACTCTAACTGGTAAAACCTGGGATTCTCCCTAGAAAAACATATTTGTACTTTTTATTTAATTTTTTAAGATGCCGGATGGCTCCATGATTTCCCTCCTATTGATGTGATATATGAGATGAGGAAACTCAAGTGTGCGAGCACTAAGCAACTTGTCTGAGGCCAGCTGACTGGAGTTAGCGTTGGTGTTAGAATAGATTTTCTCAGTGCATAAGACCTCTGGCCACTGTCAGGGTGGACCTGTGAACAATTCCAATAATGCAGACTGCAGAGAGAAAGAGCCAAACTCTAAGGCCACCAGCCATGTGGACTTGGGTTCAATATTTCCTCATAGAAAGAGGTGGGAACCACCACTATCAGTCATATTATTCCTGAGAGGGAACACATTCCCAGTTACAGACAGATTCGTTTTTACATTTCAGGTCATATGCATTTATGGTGAAAATTTATTCGTATTTTAAGGCATATGGCAATTTTTCTGAATATGCATCATTGGCTTCTGTGCTTCTTTGGAAATGAGGAACTAAATATTGACATCTGTGTTGAGATACAGCCATTTCATTGTTTTCACCATAGATGGTTTCTGTCTTTTATGTTTCTTGTATAAAGTTGGGCATTAAAGTGTTAATATTCTGTCCTAGGGACATTTTCTTTTCCTATGGATTGTATTTCACATCTTTTCCAAGTGTCAGAGAATAATTAACCATTTGCAATTCCTCTTTGATATATATCTATTGGAGTTTCATTTTCTTTTTTTTTAAAAGACACCTTAAGGCAAGTATTAGCTGAATTAACTTTATGCATGTTGACTGTTGTTTGATAGGATATAGTGTCCTCTAATGGAGAGGCAAAAAAAAAAAAAAATCAGAAAAAGTTAATTAATTGTAAATAAAAAATAAAAAAGAGTAAATTCCTCATGCAGTCACATTTTAAAATATTATTTTGCTGTCTCTATTCACAACTTCTGTAATTAACAAAAATTTCTATCCATCTGGATTCAGACAGTAAGATATACCTCCCAGGTAAATTCAACCGTCCTTCAAGGTCTCAAGTAAATTTCACCAAATTCATGACACTTGCACCCTCTTATACATGCTTACAAATACAGCAATATTTTATTGGTGCATTACAGTCTTACCTAATAATGGATCCACATACGTACAACTCAGAGTTTGGTCTATTTCAATCCCTCATACTCTTCCTTTACCTCCCTTTCTCTCTCCCCAGATCCCCTTCTTATAGTTTACTGGTCTTTTATATTTTTATGAGGTCCTTTTCCTTTCTTTTTTTCTAACTTTCACATATAAAAAACATGAACCCTGACTCCCTGAGTCTGGTCTCCAGTTCCATCCATTTTCCTGCAAGTGACATAACTTTGTTCTTCTTTATGGCTGAATAAACTCCATTATGTATATATCATTTTTCATGTTTGGGAAATTTTCTGATATTATTTCATTGAAGAGATTGTGCATTCCTTTGGTTTGAAATTCTGTGCCTTCTTCTATCCTGATAAATCTTAGGTTTGGTCTTTTGATGCTATACTATAATTCTTGTATGTTGTGTTCATGGTTTCTTACCATCTTCACTGTATGGTCAACTTTATTTTCAAGATTGTGTATTTTGTCTTCATTATCTGAGGTTCTGTCTTCCAAGTGATCTAGTCTGCTGGTGACGCTTTCTATCGAGTTTTTTATTTGGTTTATAGTTTCATTCATTTCAAGAATTTCTGATTTTTTTTTCACAATCTCTAGCTCTT
Organism: Geosciurus inauris; assembly: GCA_004024805.1. Taxonomy (NCBI): domain Eukaryota; kingdom Metazoa; phylum Chordata; class Mammalia; order Rodentia; family Sciuridae; genus Geosciurus; species Geosciurus inauris. The sequence continues at coordinate 49,226 of PVHX01011737.1, forward strand.
TCTTAAAGTAATCTTTTGCTACCTGTATTTGCTCCCTTATCTCTTTGTTGGAGTGATCAATGGTTGCCTTTATTTGCTCTCTTATTTCTTTTTTGGAGTGATCAATTTTTGCCTGTATTTGCTTGCTTAAGTCATTCTTTAATTCACGTATCATTTTAATTATGTACATTTTGAATTCTTTCTCTGACGTTTCATCAACTGTGCTGTCAATGGATTCTATTACTATATATCTTGGTTTATTTGGGGCACTTTCTTCCCTTGTTTTTTCATGTTGATTATGTATCTTCCTTTCTTGCAATGCCAATCTGAGGAATTGCAGTTTCTATCCTATAATCTTGTAGTGACACTACAGATTACCTGTATCTTACCTTGGAGTTCACTTCCAGTCCCCAGCAGGTGTCCCCAGGTGGACACTGCTGCCACTAAAGATGGTGGCGGCAGTAGTGGAGGTAACTCAAGATGGCAGTGGGAGTGGCCCAAGATGGATGCAAACACTTTCAGAGATGAGGCTAAAAGGGTGGGATTTATAATGGCTTTGGGGTGACTGATCAGAAATGCTGTGCTTTGGTGGGCCCTGCCTCCAAGCCCTATCTGTTGATCCAAGGTAGAGGCTAATACATGGGAAGAACTATGGGGATAGCTGCAGTGTACAAGATGGATACAGGAAGGGAGGCACAGTGTGGATCCCCACTATGTGCGGGGTGGTCCTGGGCCTTGGCTCTCATAAAGACCTGTGAGGGCAGTCCTAGGCTTGATCTTGGCCTGGACACCCTCAGGGGTCCCAGATGGTGGGGCTGGTCCTGGGCCTGGGCTCCTGCAGATGGGCAGGTCTGGCACTAAACTGGGGTCATTCCTAGGCTTCAGCCCCAGGGGTCCCCGGAGGCAGTCCTATACCTAGGTCTGGGTTCCCCTGTGGGTTGGTGAATTGGTGGGTAGCAATCTTGGGCCTGATCTTGGCTGGGCTCCCCCAGTGGTCCCTGAAGGTGGTCCTGGGTCTTGGCCTGTGCTCCTGTTGGTTGGCAGGGGCTCTAGCGCGGAACTGGGGGCATATTTTCTTTATTCAGTCATCAAATACACCAAAATCAATTCAGTTTTCATGTCTTCATAAGGTTCTGAATCATTATTTATTGAATGGGTGCACTAAACAACAATCATGTGTTAACAGTTTACTAATATTCACACAATACCTGAGCTTTAATGCTAGGACTTAAGTTTCTTTCTCCCAGAACGCATATGCATTTCCAATTGCTTGAATATCTTCATTTGCATTTCCCATTTAGATCAAGTAAACATGTCCCACAGCAAATTTATTATCTTCATTCACAAGCCTACTTCTCTTTGTAGGTCCTTTATCTGGGAGAAAGCCATCATCATCCAATCTGTCACTGACTCCAAAAGTGGCTGACATATTTGATTCTTTTCATCTTTTATTTAACCAATCTCCTTTCAATTACAAATTCACAAAATCCACATTCTTAGAACATATATCTGATTATCCTAACAATTTATTCTATTTTGAAAACTTCTAAGAGTAGACTTTAAGTGATATCACCACAAAATATTGACAAATGTAAGGTAATACATATATTAATTCTAATAATAATTCTAATTCTAACAATGTATTCTATTTTGAAAACTGCTGAGAGTAGACTTTAAGTGATATTGCCACAAAACATTGACAAATGTAAGGTAATACATATATTAATTAGCTTGGTTTAGTCATCCCATAATGTGTATATATATATTTCAAAACGTGTTGTACAAAATGCATGTATACAATTTGCAAGAATCTTTCTGATGGCCCCATGTGAACTTCAAGGCAAAGATCAAATTCCTCAACAGAGTTCCCCACTCTTGGTCTAACTTGTCTTTCTAAGAGCATAGACATTGATATTTAGGGCCCCAAGTTGGAGACTTTACTATGTGCCTTGCTTCTCTGTGTGGTACATTTTACCCTCTCTGTGAAGTCCTACCCAGCAATCTGTTTTCCATGAAGCCTTCTTTGCCAGTCCTGTTTTGTTACCTGGCAGAATGGCTTCCTTTCTCTGATCCATAGTACTTTTCCCACACCACTAGTAGAGCACTGAGCATACATTTTATACTAGATGAGTTAGCATCTGAACCCTATCCTGGATAGTGAGGTCTTTATGGTCCAAATTAACAGTGAGGCTTCCCATTGATAAAGTAGAAACAATGACATACAGATTTGTGGTCTTCTCCTTTCAGACCTGATTTCAAGCCCAAGGTCCTAAATGGTATTATTGCTGTTATTTTAATAATTGTTTTAATGATATGGAGCTATAACGGTGTCTTCTCAAATAACTATAAAATTAACATTCTCGTGAATAAGAACAAAAGATTTTGCAAGCCTGCATTTCAAGCACTAATAAATGTTATTTTATATTACATGTTGAGAAGAAAATCTAAGAACAGGGACACTCAAAGCAATAAAAATCAATCATATAATTTTTTAGAGAGAAAGGATCATGGAGATAAATATGTGGAAGAAAAACTAATTCTGTCATCATCAATATCATTCAACCAAAACTTGTCTGAAATTTCTCTATACTGATTACCTACTCCTATTAAACTTTAATAATGTATATAATCTTCAACCACATGAAAAATCACTCTAGTGATATCTTTTATAAAGGAAAGCAATCTCTGTACATTATGTTTTAAGGCTTACACAATAAAAGAATAATGAACTAAGGTAGATATGGAAAGGTCTGACAAAACATATCTTACACATTTCGTATTTGACACTTCACATGGAAAATACAGAAAAATTCTAAGTCAAGACATTGACAAAGTGCACAGTTTATAACTGTGCATAACTAAAATATGTTTAATTTAAGTTTATATTTTCCCAGTCATTAATACGTTAATCATATAAGATCAACATAAATATCTTTTCTTAAAGGCATTGTATATTTACCTTACAGTACATTTTCCCACAAGAAATAAAGTAAAATTTTAAAATCCAAATTTATTTGCCTCAAAATATTTATTATATTAAATTCAACAAATATTTATTAAGAATCTGTTTTGCAAAGTACTCAGATATGGGAGTATACTACTAAATGAAAGACACACATTTGTAACTTCTCTATAAAGCTTATCTCATTTCACTAGGTATTAACTACAAATAAATATGTTGAAGAATGATTATATTACCAAATACCAAACATGTGCTTTGAGCAATATTACTGACTTCATAAGAAAAATTACTATTAGTATTAGTATAAAACTAATACAATTAATGCTAGAATATGAATGATCAAAATATTTTAATAATGATTTAATACAATACATAGCTAAAATTTGTTGGGGCCTTCTCCCATTCTAACTTCAATCTTATGTATAAGTATCTCAAAATCTTAAAATCGTTAATAAAGGAATCTCAAAATTTCAGAATGTTGTAAATATTTTTGAGCAGATTTACATATATTGACTAATTTATATGTGGAAATGATACTGGCAATGAAACTATGCTCTGGGTTTATCAAATAGTCAGAAACTACATATTTGTTTCTATGATTCCTGACCTCACCTAGATTATGACATCCTCTCCCACTAACCCAGCACTGCCTTCAAAAGTCATCTCAAATAATCTTTGAAAAGTACGCTTTTCTTCCTAAATGAGTAGCATATGGGAAAAATTAAACCTCAAAGACAGTTAAAAGCACAAGGAGGAGGAGGAGGGGCTTAGCAAGAACTACCTTAATCTTATCTGAGAAAGCATGGTGGTTTGCTTGGCAGGAGAAGATAAGTGAAAGTGAGCAAGCACCTTGGATGCTATGGTTTGGATCTGGAATGTTCTGCAAAGTCTTAAGATGAAAGCAGGTTCTCAATGCAGCAAGGCTCTGAAGTGGGAATTTTACCCAGTGATGGGATCATGAAGGCCCTGACTTCATCTTCAATCCATTTGATGGGTTAATCCTTCCATAGCTGAATCTCACTGGGAGTTGAGATGTAGCTAGAGGAAGCAGGTCACTGATGGTGTGTCCTAGGAGGATTTATATTCCCTGCAGACCCCTTCTCTCTATATACCTGCTTCCTGGTTGCTATGAGATGAGAAGTTTTTCCTCCACTATGCCTTTGCACCATGATGTTCTACCTTACCTCAAGCCCACAGCAGTAGAGCCAGCTCTCCATGACTGAATCCTCTGCAACCATGAGACAAAATAACTTTTTTCTCCTCTACATTGTTCTTGTCAGATATTTTGGTCATAGTGATGAACATATCATAGCTGAAAAGTATAATTCACAACAAATGTCTCAAAATGTATTAGTACTCTCTTAACTCAACGCATTGCAATCGTCTGGAGACATCACTATTTAGCCAGATCTCCTGTGACCCAAACTCAGCAGTCAGTTCTTTGTACCATCTCATCCAGCTTCTCAGAAGAGAAGCTTTTTTGGAAATACATTCTTCTACAAGTGATTATCAGGTGCTAAGTATTTCTGCTCAGAGGACTTTGCTGGTTTTTCAACCTCATTTAATTACCCAAACTTGGATGGCCCAAGACCCATCCCACATCCTTCTTTCTGCTGTAGTTCTCAAATCTCATCCTGTCCCTTGGATTCAATAACTATCGTACACGATCAATACTCTCAATTATATCATTAGCCTAGACCAATCCTATGAATAAAGACTGCTCTATAAATTTTCTTAAATAATTTGAATAGGTATACATAATCATTCATTCACATAATATCTCCCATTATGGTTACCAGGATTGATCTAAATCAGATGACTGAAAAATGCTTATAATAGTCAGAATTATATTTTAAGTGAAGTTTAGTAAAAATAAGATATGAAAAAAGAGCTAATATTATCATTAGTAGATAGTGTGTTTCTATATGCAAGCTAAAAATTACAAATGCATTGAAATAATAACACATTGTAGAAAGTTGACTGCAAAAATTAACATAGAGAAATGAACATTTTTTTCTGTACCAACAATCACCCAATCTAATATAATGAAAAATTGCATCATGTACAAGAACATTAGCAACATAAAATAAATGAACTTCCACTGCAATGCACCATAAAGTCACACTGAAGGTCATAAAAGAAGATTTGCAAATTTTAAAAGAACATAATTTGTTATTCAATGGGAAGAAAATATCTAATTCTTTTCATGAGTTCATATATTAAATCAGTGCAGGGCCAACTAAAATCTTATTTAATGTTTTTAAATTAATGAAATATTTCTCAGGTTTGTTTGAAATAAGGTAATATCTATGCATATCATGAAAAAACAGTATATGTGTGTATGTATGCATGTATATGTGAGAAAGGTAATTAGAATATATCATGGGTTTACCAAATGACTAGCAATTGCATACTTATTTCTTCCCATTTCTGACCTCACCTATATAGATTATGACATCCTTTCCCCTTTTATGTTGTGGATATGTGGGGGATCCCAAAAGCTCTTATGTTAATAAAGGAAGTGAAATTATTAGATCATGAGAACTGTAACTTAATCAGGGAGTTAATTCACTTGATGTATTAATTTGAATGGAATATTGGGTGGTAACTACAGGTAGGTAGGGTGTGGCTGTAGGAAGTGGGTCACCATGGGTGTGGTCTTAAGGATTATAATTTGTCTCCCTAGTTTCCTGTTTGCTCTCTGCTTACCAACTGTCATGAGCTAAGAAGCTTTATTCTACTCCAGCCTTCTGCCATGATGTTCTGTCTCACCTTGGACCCAGAGCAATGGAGCTAGCCAGCCATGGACCGAGAACTCTGAAACCATGAGTCCAAATAAATTTTCTTCCTCTAAATTGTTCTTGTTAGGTACTGCAGTCAGCAGTGAGAAGCTGAGTAACACACCCACTAACAATGCAGTGTCTTCAAAAATTATCTCAACCTAAGCTTTGAAAACTATATCATATCAGGGCTGGGGTTGTGGCTCAGTGGTAGAACATTTGCCTAGCATGTGTGAGGCACTGGGTTCGATCCTCAGCACCACATAAAAACAAATAAAACAAAATAAAGGTATGGTGTCCCTCTACAACAACAATAACAAGGAGTATAACACATCATATTTTATTCTCTAAATGACAGGGTTTATAATATCAGGTAAAATTGAACCATATGAAATGGTCAACTGTCTTTAGTTGTATATTATCCAAACAAATACAATGTCTTTTCATGGCAGTAAATAAATTGTATTTCTAGTTTAAAAAGAAGAAAAGACAGAGGAAAAGAGAGAAAAATGTTTAAAAATGCACCAACTTAATAATAATGGTTGTTCAATGCTAATAAAAAAAAAACTACTCTGAAATTAGGAACAAGAAAGTTAACTGTCTCATCAGTTCTATTCCACTTAGTACTAGATAGCTTTACCAGTGGAACATCATTAGAAAAAAACACTAATAGAAGGAATAGGAAGGAAAACCAAACATTGCTACTTCATAGAAAAGTAAATGCAAAAATAAAGAAAATGCAAAATACTTTTAAGGAGTTTATATTGTTAAGAGCATATTAGTTGCCACATATCAAACATATGTATAAAAATCAATTGCATATTTATATATCAACATTAAACAAAATTTTAAGGAGATTCAAATAAGTGAAGAGATACTGTAAGTTATTCAATATTATTAAAATGTTACATATCTCCAAATTGACTCTCTATTCAATGCAATCATGATCATAATCTTACCAGGACCTCTGAAACATGAAAAGCCAATGCTAATATTTATATAGAAATGAGAAGCAGCAACAACCAAAACACTGTTGAACAAGAACCTTTTCTGACAGATAACAAGGGTACAATAAAGAAGCAGTAAAAGAGGAAGTGGGGTTTTAGTGTGAGGAGAGTAAAAACAGAACAGAGAATTCAGAAACAGACCCTAGAATCGATGAACACTAGATTTAAACAAGGTGGTACTGTAGGGCAATAAAAGCAAAATGGTCTTTTGCACAAACCATGCTGGGGCAAATAATTACAAAAGAAAATATTAATAATTCAAATTATAATTAAGAACTTCATCCCCCTTAAAAATGAGTTAAAAGTGAGCCAACACAATGAGAAATGATGTCAACAGCACATATGTGACAAGACTTATTTCCAAAATATGTGCAGGACTCTAACAACAACAAATATATGCAGTCCCCTAAAGATGTGGACAAGGAATCTGAGTGGGCACTTCTGCAAATGGGAGATTGATATGGCAAGTAAACATATAAAAAGACCTTCCTCTTCTTATTCATATAGAAAATGCAAACCAAAACACAATGAGATTCTACTCTAAACCAACCAAATGAGCAAACATTTAATAACTAACCATAATAAGCATTGGCAATGGTTTGGAAATACAAACCATGTCTATAATAGAGTCAAAATATAAGTTGGTAGAATATTTGGGAGGACTGGACTGCCTGGCCTTATTTTGTAAAGTTGATATGCATGATCTTAAAACCAGCAATTCAATTCTTGGCTATATTCTCTAGAGAAAAGCGTACATATATGCACCAGGAGATGTTCCAGAACAATCATAGCAATGCCATCACTAATAGTCTTGAAGGAGAAACAACATCTCAAATGTTTGTCCATCACAGACTAATTACACACCATAGTCCTAAGTGGAACACTATGTAGCAATTAGAAGAAAGAATGGTAAAGGCACAAAACACATGAATCTCAAGAACGTACGGGAGAATGCAAGAAGTCACCCACCACATCAGGCACACTTGCTAAAACAGGCAAGTCTGAACAGCACAGTGTCTGAGAACACACACTCAAGTGGGTAGACTTCAAGAAAGTGGTGAATGTGATGTCCTCGGAAGCGAGAACAATGGTTATCTTTCCGGGGTGAAAGCTTGTGGAGTGGGGAGCCAAGAGAGAGGGGCTGCTGGGATCGTGGCATTATTCCATCTCTGCACCACAGTGTGTGAATCCTTCATGATCATTCACAATGCCATAAATAATGTTATATATATTTCCTGGGCATCATGCATTATTCAAAAGGCAAGTTTGATATAACTGGTGAGCTGGATATCAAAAATAATCTGTCCTTTACTTAACTCCTTACAAACTAAATAAATTTCTAAGGGATGCAACAGTTAAATATAAAAGTATAAATCATAAATCATAAAATACTAAACTAGAATATGACTGGAGTTTTCATAATCCTTGGGTAAGAGAGAAAGTAGACCTTTCCTTCTACTCACAGGATCAGCACAGACTGATTTTAGAAAACATACAAAAGAATCACTTGAGACCTTTACAAAATGTAGAATGCCTCATTTTCATTTTTATGAATTGAAATATCAAAACATTATTCATTAATTTCATTGGTTTTATCATTATAAACTGCTGGAGTGCAGCCACAGTAAAATAATCTTTCAATTATTTCACAAAATTGGAATAGAGATAGAAAAGTCCTGAAGAACAATGAAGTCTAGCTGGGCCTCAACTTACAAGGAACAGAAGCTCGGAAAGAAAGATAATAGAGATTGGCTACAGGAGGTGGCAGTGAATGGGAGGTGCAAACGTCACCTCTAAAGACCACTGTGGGGACAGAAAGGTCCTCTATTCCTCAATCATTTACAAAGCTACTAGTGTTCCTTTTTTGAGTAGTTAGAAATTCTTGGGTAACTTTCTGCTAATGAAACGGGAACTCCAGAAGCATTGCCTTCAGGAAAGGTGACAATCTCCACTACAGGTTAGCTTTCTTTTTTTTTTTCATATTTAATTTATTTGTTCTATTTAGGCTTACATGATAACAGAGTGCAATTTGATTCATTGTACATAGATAGAGAATAACATATCAATTCTCTAGTTGTAAGCTGCATAGAATCACAACATAAGCTTCTTCTCAGCAAAAGAAACAATCAATGAAGTGAACAGAGAGCCGACAATCAGGTTAGCTTTCTTAAAGGGGTAGTTAACGATGTGCCAAAATGAAGGTGACATTGTTTGCTTTTGAGGCTATATGTCGCTTCCTCCTTTTTCTCCTTCCTTTCCTTCTTTTCTCCCGGCTTCTCTTTCTGATTATTCCCTCACTTGGCCCTGCAGCAACTCATCCCATCACATGCATACACACACACACACACACACACACACACAGAGAGACACGAGTACACACATGGTTCTACCCCATATGCAACACTGAGAGGATCAGGTGGGACGCTGACCTCCAAACAGGCCCACACAGAGAACACATGTATGTTCTTGTTCAAGAATGGGCTCAGCAGGCCCCCTCAACCTTGTTGTGCACATTAATTTGATCAGCGCTCTATCATTCACTCAACAGAAATGTCAATGTCAACTATGGATTAAGTATTGTGTCCCATATGGAAGACACAAAATAAATTATGTCTAATGGCAGGGAGAAAAAAGGGACACACCCAAGCACACAGAGTCCACAGGCCTAAAGGAGGATTCTGGTGGCACAGAGTTGAGTCCTGACTTGTTTCATTAAACGTTAGCACGGGAAAATCAATTTTATGGTACAGATACAATTGAAAATGTGGACTCTGACTTTAAATAGATCCGGACATTAATCTTGGCACATCAACCAGGAAAAGTGATTCTTTAGGAGAATAAGTTAAGGCTCATTCATCACTGTTGCTTAACAGGAATAATAATACATGTAGGACTATCATGAAGTTATAATGCAGACAAAGTGCACGGTACAGGCCTAACATGGTAAATACAAAGATTAGATACTATCGATATTTTTTATAAAACCTCATATACTAGGAACTTGGATTTTAGTTGCTTAGATAAAATTTGTTCACTTCCTTTCTCATTTCATTTTTCTAAAAAACAAATAAAATGTGTATTTCCTGATCCAGAATTAGAGAAAGAACAGCACTGTCTCATCCAAGGCACCTGCTAGTGTGATGACAGCAGGCACACTCTCTATGACCTGAGTTTTTTCTCACTTTTTAAAATGGTAAAAACCACACTTGCAGTACATGCTCAATAGCTAGCGAGTAATTAGAGGCTCACATAAAACAGAAAAGAGATTAGCGTTACACTAACATAGTCCTGCTTTGCCTAAAATAATAGGTTTACCATAGCAACCTGATTGCACTAGAAAAAGCACCTGCCACAGGCATCCCAAGTTCCCTTGAAATTTCTATGAGAAGGAATTAAATACTTGAGGACTATAATATTCTGTACCATTTCATCTAAGTACAAACATTTGGTGGAGGGGAGAGACTAAGGTAATCTTGCTTCAGACATGTCAAAGTGAAGAGGGACCTCCACCTTCCTTTTCAGAACTGGCAGTGAAGCTTCATACAATCCAATCCACATTGACATTAGGCACCAATTCTTAGGCAAGGGACAGTCACATGTGACTTCAAAATACAAATGTGTCAATCCTTCCATTTGATTCCTTTCATTCTTGTATATTATGGAAGCTCAATTATGGGCTACGTAAGGAATTAGACATTTACACAAATGTAGTTGTAAAGTTTTCTGGAAGCTGGAAGGGAGGCACCAGGCAGCACTCATCTCAAGCTTGTCTAAACCAACAAGCAAAACATCCCAGGAATGTTGCGCCCTCCAAATCAAATGATTTCATCATTTCAACCTCAAGAATTTTTGTGAAACCACACTAAAATTATTCACCATCCATTTTCTTGGTAATTCAAAACCCCTAGAAAGTAGGTAGCAATATCATATTCATGTACAGATGTAACTCAAACTGAATGGTCCAAGGTGAAAAAGTCAATGGATGACTGAGGTAGGAAATGTGCAGCTTGAGTAATTAACCAGCGTAGCCCACCAGGAAGCAGCCAATAAAATTAGAGTGGATTTGAGCAACTGGATCTCTCTGCAGGTAGCACAGGAAGCCTCAGTCAGGAGGCAAGGCAGTGGTTGAGAAAGAACTTTATTAGGATAAGCAGTTGATGGAAGATGGTAGGATTCTCACCCTAAACTGTCATCTTGCTAGGAAGTTTACTTCAGGAGATGTTCCTCAGTTCTGCAAGTCTCAAGAGCAAAGACCCCTGCTTCCTTGGGCTGCCTCACCACTGATAAGTTTGCCCTGGTGCCGTTCCTGACATATGCAATGCCCAGGCTGGGGGCTGGCTGTCTGAGGTCCCCTTGCTGATCTCCAGACTCAGGTAATGAAAGAAAACATTGGAAGACAAAGGTGAGGTCAGGTTAAATAGGGAGTCAGCCTGAGTTCTGATCTCCAAGCTCAGCTTCAGAACCTCCTTGGATTCTGAGTGTGGCCCGATGATTAGGCATGGCAAAGTGCCCTGCTTCCAAAACAAGGCTTTGGGGTATTGGCACACACAAATCCTATAAACCCTGGCTTATCTTTGGTATTGACTTTAATGATTTCATGTCATAAATAATACATGTAACTATAATTTTCCATAAAGATCCTCCATGGGATAAATGCCAAAGGAGAGATGCAGGCAACCAATGCTAATCACCAATGAAAGATGTATAATCAGATAAATGTTTCTACAGAGTGTTTCTTGAAGATGGATTTATTTGGACAAAGGAGGAAGGGTGTACTCCATCCTGAGTCACATTTAAACCCTTGTTTTTTGACACTTAAAAAAATTTTTTTTTAAGCATGAGTGAATATTTCACTTCTATAATACACATTTCTGAAGTGCTAATTAACCTGATTTAAAACAATGTAGACTATTTCCAAATCAGGGATAATTTAAAGATGTAATATATAAATTGGACAATGAAATACATAAAGAAAACACTGTATATATTTTTCATATAGAACAGAGGTTAATCTTTAAATATTAAAAAAATTAATTTTCCTTAATCTTAAAAAATTAAGGAAAAATTCATCTAAAGCAATATTTTTCTACCGACTTATTTTTATTGATCTTTGTTTCTGACTCTGATAACACCAACTTCCCCAAATCAGGTAATATTAATAGGAACATTGTGTATACCTGTAGATATGCATGAGAAGGTATATGTCTGTGTATACATGTGTGTGAAACTGGGGATGATGGAACTCTGTGCAACTTATTCTCAAGTGGTTCATGTCAAAAACTCTTGGTACTCTGCGTAACTTGAAGTTTGAAATGACTTCAAGATAAAAGAAACGTTATAGTTTATACATATACAAGTAAAACTCTACACATAACTTATCTATAGCTAAGTGGTATTTTTAAAAATTATATTTCACCAATAATTATGTGTACATCAACTCATGTATTTTACATCCAATTTTGGAAAGCGTTCTTTAGCAATATTCTCAAGATGTAAATCATTCCATCAATAACACTGTCAAACACAGGCCGAGCCTGGGATTTATGCAGCTGAAAATGCCAGAAACCCAATAATCTCAAAGTTGAAGGGTGTAGTTAAACTCGCTTTGAGGCCTTCAGATAAGAAAGAGTTGGCCCAAGTGGCTGACGTGGGCCAAGCACTGTAATGGCAATCAGCACCTCCATTCTGGTTATTGTTTTTATTATCTATGCTGGGAAAGTTATTTGTTCTTCTCAAAGATTTTTTTTCCTGTTCACTGCACAAAGAGATTGACCAGGAAAGCTCTAAAGTGTCTCAGATGTAATCATAGAATTAGATTCACAGAGCTGCACCAACTGTAACTACCAGTCTTGTTTTCCAGTTAAGTATTCCAAATGGCTCTGGTCAAGTGTGTAATTGGTTAGATTCTGATGGTAGCTATTATGGTATTACTTGCAATTTTTTTTTCTCAGAGACTATTGCTATGTAATGCAAATATAAAAATCATACTACTTATTTGACTTCTATTTAGATATTTAACTTGTTGTCTTCTATCACAAACAGAAAGTCAATTGCTTGTGGTTCCCTATGAATCAGTTCTTTATCTAGAGAATCTAAGATGGAGAAAATTTCTTGCCCTTGACTAGTTGTTAAGTATATAAATATATTTCCAAATAATGGAACTTACTGCAGCCATTAGTGATCCAGACTTATGGAGATACAGATATTCTCAAATTAAATCCTAATGAACATTTCCTGTGAAGCCAAAAGAGAGTAGATTAAAAGTTCAGAAACTGTGGGAAGACATATGGGAAAAGTCTTTGACCATTTCCTCTCCTGTTCCAAGATAAGTACCTTCTGAGTCACAAGAGAGGCCAGAGAGGCTTTCAGAGACAAACTTAGTTGCAAGAAAACAAATGATGGCCAGACAAATGAGGCTGCTCTATTTTCCCCATATAAATGGAAGCATTCCATTTAAAAAGAGCATCAGTCTTTTGGCTATAGACCTAGGAGTGGGATAGCAGGCTCAAATGGCGGTTCCATTCCAAGTTTTCTAAGGAATCTCCATACTGCTTTCCAGATTGGCTGAACCAATTTGCAGTTCCACCAGCAATGTAAGAGCGTGCCTTTTTCCCCACAACCTCGCCAACACTTATTGTTGTTTGTGTTCTTGATAATTGCCATTCTGACTGGCGTGAGGTGGAATCTTAGGGTAGTTTTGATTTGCATTTCTC